>PVHT020000108.1:4125983-4302111 GCA_004024745.2 Catagonus wagneri
AATGATGGAATAGCAAGGAGCTCCAACTGTATTGCACAGGGAACTATATCTAATTACATCTGACAAATCCATATATGTACATGTAATCGGGTCACCACATGGTGCAGTTGGAAAATCTGACAGAAATCTGTAAACCAGCTATAATGCAAAAATAAAAAAAAAAACAGAAGGGAAAAGAAGAGAAAAAAGAGAAAAGAAACAGTAAGGGCAATAAAAAAATTCAGAATTAAAAAATACATCAAGGATACATAATAAATTACAATAAATATAAACAGATTAAATTAATTTATCTCTTAAAAGGCAAGGAACATACTTAAACAAGAACAACAGCTTAAAAATGCTAGCTTACACGTACTGAGTATTTAGGAGAAATAAAATATGAAGAAATAACACCAAAATATGGTTATTTCTATGTGGTAGCAATATGGATGATCTTTATCTTCTCTATACTTTCCATATATTCAAATTCTCCTGTGATGAAAGATATCTTACTTTAATAGTCAGCAAATTATTGTTAAGGCAAATATTAAGAAAATTTATTTTGCATTCATATGTATTTCTTTTAAAAGTAATTATTTTGGCAAAATATTATTATATGCCTACTATTTAATCTTTACACAAAAAAACAGAGCACCTGAATGTTTCAGTGCAACATAAGTAAACCAAAACCAAAATTAATTCCAAAGTGAAGCTCTTACTGATTCCCTCTGGTAAAAATTTTCACAGATTTTTCTTTTAAATTGGGACATGCTACCACTATACTTTCTGGTTATGCAATGGAAGAGAGCTCTGTAGGGAACTGCATTTTCAAAACTCTGTTTCCTAGCAACACTCTAAGCCAGAGTATCATTTTTTTTTATATCATTCACATCCATCTGTGCAGAATGCTTAAAAATATCTCTTTTATCCTCTGAATAAACAATGTGAATTAGGCTAAACAACCAATGGATCACTGAAGAAATCAAAGAGGAAATTAAAAACATACCTGGAAACAAGTGAAAACACAGATACAACACTCCAAAACCTATGGGATGCAGCAAAAGCAGTTCTAAGAGGAATGTTTATAGCAATACAAGACTATCTCAGGAAATAAGAAAAAGCTCAAACAACCTAACTTTACATCTAAAGCAACTAGAGAACAGACAAGACCTAAAGTTAGCAGAATGAAAGAAATCACAAAGATCAGAGCAGAAATCAATGAAATAGACACAAAGAAAATCATAGAAAAGATCAATGAAACTAAAATCTGGTTCTTTGAAAAGATCAACCAAATTGATAAACCCTTAGCTAGACTTATCAAGAAAAAAAGAGAAATGACTCTTCAATTTTATTGAAAATTAGGAATGGAAAAGGAGAAGTTACAACGGACATCACAGAAATACAAAGGATCATAAAAGACTACTACATGAAACCATATGCCAATAAAATGGACACCATAGAAGAAATAGACAAATTCTTTCTTAGAAAAGTACAATCTTCTAAGACTAAACCAAGATGAAATAGAAAAGATGAATGGACCAATCTCAAGTACTGAAGCTGAAATTGTGATTTAAAAACTTCCAACAAACAAAAGTCCAGGACCAGACAGCTTCATGGGTGAATTCTATCAAACACTTAGAGAAGAGATAACACCTATCCTTCTGAAAGTATTCCAAAAATTTGCAGAGGAAGGAACACTCCCAAACTTATTCTATGAGACCACCATCACCCTGATACAAAAACCAAAGATACTACAAAAAGAAAAATTATAGGCCAATTTCTCTGATGAACATAGATGCAAAAAGCCTCAACAAAAATACTAGCAAACTGCATCCAACAATACATTAAAAGGATTGTACATCGTGAGCAAGTGGGACTTATCCCAGGGATATAAGGATTCTTCATTACCCACGAATCAATCAGTGTGATACACCACATGGAAAAACTGAAGAATAAAAACCATATGACCTTCTCAATAGGTGCAAAAAAAGCCTTTGACAAAATCCAATACTCCTTTCTGATAAAAATCATTCAGAAAGTGGGCATAAGGGAAACTATTTCAACAAAATAAAGGCCATCTATGACAAACCCAGAGCTCACATCATCCTCAATGGTGAAAAGCTGACAGAATTCCTGCTGAGATCAGGAACAAGACAAGGATGCCTATTCTCACCACTACTATTCAACACAGTTTTGGAAGTCTTAACCACAGCAAACAGAGAAGGAAAAGAAATGAAAGGAATCCAAATTGAAGGAAGAAGTAAAATTATCACTATGTGTTGATGACATGATACTATATCTAGAAAATCCTAAAGACACTACCAGAAAACTGTTAGAGCACATCAATGAATCTGGCAAAGTTGCAGGATACAAAATTAATACACAGAAGTCAACTGCACTTCTATATACTAACAATGAAAGATCAGAAAGAGAAATTAAAGAAGCAATCCCACTTACCATCACATCAAAAAGAATCAAATACCTAGGAATAAACCTACCTAAAGAGACAAAAGACCTGTACTCTGAAAACTGTAAGGCACTGATGAAAGAAATCAAACATGACACGAACAGATGGAAAGACCTACCATGCTCTTGGGTTAGAAGAATCAATATTATCAAAATGACTGTACTACCCAAGGCAATCTATAGAGTCAATGCAATCCCTATCAAATTACCCAGGACATTTTTCACAGAACTGGAACAAAATATTTTAAAGTTTGTTTGGAAGCACAAAAGGCCCAGAATAGCCAAAGACATCCTGAGAAAGAAAAGTGGAGCTTGAGGAATCAGGCTCCCTGACTTAAGGTTATACTACAAAGCTACAGTCATCAAAACTGTATGGTACTGACACAAAGACAGAAATATAGATCAGGGGAACAGGATAGAAAGCCCAGAATTAAATACATGCACCTACATTTAACTAATCTATGACAAAAGAGGCAAGAATATACAATGGAGAAAAGACAGCCTGTTCAATAAGTGGTGCTGGGAAAACTGGACAGCCCCATGTTAAAGAATGAAATTAGAATACTTCGTAATACCAAACACAAAAATAAACTCAAAATGGATTAAAGACTTAAATATAAGACCAGATACCATAAAACTCTTAGAGGAAAACATAGGCCAAACACTCTCTGACATAAACCACAGAAATATCTTCTCAGATCCACCTCCTAGAGTAATGACAATAAAAACAAAAATAAACAAATGGGACCTGATTAAACTTAAAAGTTTCTCTACAGCAAAGGAAACCCTAAACAAAACAAAAAGACAACCCACAGAAAGCAAGACAATATTTGCAAATGAAGCGACTGACAAGGGATTAATGTCCAAAATTTATAAACACCTCCTGCAGTTTAATACTAAAAAAAAACAACCCCATAAAAAATGTGCAGAAGATCTAAATGACAGTTCTCCAAAGAAGACATACAGATGGCCAAAAAACACATGAAAAGATGTTCAACATCACCAATTATTAGAGAAATGCAAATCAAAACCACTATGAGGTATCACCTTACACTGGCCAGAATGGCCATCATCAAAAAGTCTACAAACAATAAATGCTGGAGAGGGTGTGGAGAAAAGGGAACCCTATTACACTGTTAGTGGGAATGTAATTTGGTGCAACCACTGTGGAAAACAGTATGGAGATTCCTCAGAAAACTAAAAATAGAATTACCATTTGATCCAGCAATCCCACTCCTAGGCATCTATCTAGAGAAAACCATGACTCGAAAAGATACATGTACTCCAATGTTCATTGCAACACTATGTACAATAGCCAAAACATGGAAGCAACCTAAATGCCCATCAACAGAGGAGTGGATAAAGAAGATGTGGCACATATACACAATGGAATATTACTCAGCCATTAAAAGGAAAGAAATAATGGCATTTGCAGCAACATGGATGGACCTAGAAATTATCACACTAAGTGAAGTCAGTCAAACAGCGAGACACCAACATCATATGCTATCACCTACATGTGGAATCTAAAACAAAGGGACACAATGAACTTTGCAAAACAGAGATACTGACTCACAGACTTTGAAAAACTTTTTGTTTCCAAATGAGTCAGGTTGAGGGGTGGGAGGACATGCTAGGGGATTGAGATAGAAATGCTATAAAATTTGGTTGCAATGATCATTGTACAACTATAAATGTAATAAAATTTATTTTGTGACCAAGAAATAAAAGTAAAAAATATAGAAAGTCAATTACTTCTCCAGTTACAAATGCATGATTTATTTTTAATCAGATTTCATTTACCAGAACTTAAATTTAGAAAAAAATGAACAAAGTGTTATATACCAGTTGCCTACTTAAGATCTGCATGAGTGTGTATGATAGTCTTTTATATACTGTGTTACTGAACTAGAAGCTGTGAAACTCTTACTCTATCTAATTTTGACTTCCTGATTAGTCTTTAGAAGTAATGAAACAGTTTTGTTAGTTAATAGCTAGAGCAATGGTTCATAAAATATGGGCCCCTTGGGATGTTTTAAAGGTCTAGAGTGAAATCCAACCAAATTATTTCTGAGATTGAAGTATTTGTAAGCAGATCTCTTAGATATTTATTTTGGTGTAGAGGTGCCATGCAAAAAATGACCAAGATATTAGTGGTGCTGAAATTTGAAAAAGTGTGGGAACCTCTGAGTCATAGTAAAACTCTAAATCATGTGTAACTATGAAAATACCTATTACTGGAATAGCTAATGGATCAACAAGCTAGCTATCATCATCATCACACCACCAACCACTACCTACATCATCACTTCAACAGCTAGCTAATCAACTAACAAGTTCTACCAAGTCATTCTTGAAAAATTTTGCACATTGATATTATGCTTTTTATAGTCCAATTTACATAGCCCGGAGTCATAAAATTTATAGCAATAGTATTTAGTTTTCCTGTCTTCAGGTTTGCTTTTTTCTCATCCACTCTTCCATCTACTGCAATTATATAACACCCTGGAGTAAAAAATTGGGTTGAGTTTGACATCTCTATCCACACTGCAATCTCTTTCTCTCTCTATTTCCCTTTCTCCCTCACTCTCAAGCATTTCCTCTGGGAAACAATTCCCTCTCAATTCTTATTCATGTGAATGTAGGGGAGAGTATATAGGCTACATGACTACTCACTCATAATCTTGAATTATTGAATTTTTTATACACACAAGGATAAGCTTTTGATCCACCCATTGTAAATCTGTGTAATTCCATCCTTTTAGCCACAATGATTGGCTTAGAGATGAATTTGTTATGCTAGATGTTTCAAGCATAAAATATAGTAACTTTATTCAGGATTTAGAAATTTTGCTCTTTCTTAACTGGATTTAATCTTGAGAGGATGTGAGCCTAAAACTGAAGGAAAGTACCATATGGAGCTTGAGAATGAAAACAGTGTCAAGAGAAGGATTAAAAACCAATTCCTTATTATATAACTCCCAGGATATTCCTGAAGTCCTGCTTACCTATAAGTTTTTCAGTCCTGTGTAACAGACAAGCCCCTTTCTTCTTTAGTCTGCTGTAGGTGAGCTTTCTGTGCTAAGAGATGCCCAGCCTTTCAGGATACTATTTACTGGCTTGAGAGCAGATTATTTTTTTGTCAGTGGCATCAATTGCAAATATCCTGGCTAGTGATTAAAATCTGTTTTTTTCCAGGACTTTCATGCATATCATTTTAACACAAATATATTTGCACCCTGCATTCTATCCAAAGTGATTTTACAGCTACTAAACCCTGAGAACTCAATGAATTTGCTTTCTTAGTAAATATATGCACATATTAGAAAGAATGCTTCCCCACTTCCTCTTCACACTAACCTACCCATAAGAACACAGCAAGAGAATCCTTCTAAAAGACTTTCTAAATCCTAGAACTCACAGTGATCTTTCATCCTCTAAAATCTAGTAGACTTGAGATTTTTTGATACTCAGCACATAGTTCTTGAATGAAAGAATGTACTCAATATGTATCAGCTAAATAATTTGTCTTTTCTTTATTGCTATTCTTTCTTACCTTTCTACTGTGTAATATCTACTTTATTTATGAATGTTTATCACCCCAAGTAAATTTGCTCCTAAAGAGAATATTCTCTATTACACTACCTTGTGTTCCTTATGGCCATCAGCAGCAAACTCCCCAGGGCACAGGTATAATTACAGGTACTTTTATAATCCATATTCAGTTTATTTGTTGATAATGCTATTTATTTCAATGTAGTATATAATGGGCACTAAGACTTTCTTGCTTCTATAGAGTTAATTTTTTTCCTTTTCCTTGGGCCCAAGAGATGAACAAATGATGAAGTAAAGTTTTACTCAAGGTAAAAGTCACAATTTATGTAGATTTAATTGTAATGAAAAATTTATTTATCTCCATGACACTTATTCTCTCTTATTACAGGAGACTGTATTTTCCTCCTACACACGGGAAATAAAGAACAAGACCGAGAGGATCTTCTTATTCTAGTCTTCAGCCAGTTTCTGTACATACCTTCCTGTTTCCTGGAACACATCTTGTTATTTTGGGGTGGTAACACTGATCATTTCCTCAATTATAAACTTCTCACTTCTTCCCTGCTTTTTTCCTCTTGTTCTTAATCTCTAACCTTGGATTCATTTTGCATAACGCATAGAGAAAGGGGAGAGGAGACTATCCCTCTGGGAGCAGCATAAAATGCTTTAATTTATTTCTCTTCTTGGGAATCCCATTTCTAGTATTTCTTCAAGAAGTAGAATATTTGTTTTCTCAGAGTTTTTTTAATAAACTAAGGTATTTCATGGAATTTATACCAGAGAAATGGAATTTTCTTTATTTGAGGAGGAATACAGGAAAATCTTTTAAAGAAATAGTATCTAAAATACCAATTAGGTGATTACCCTCCAAAAAGATACTAATGAATAGTCTATAAGAAAAAGAAAAAGCGTTCTGTGTATACTATTTGATAATGACATGATATATGTAATTAAGGTTATCATAATACTTCAAAATCTCAACTTGAAAAACCACTACATTGAGTTAATTCCTGCACATGAGCTACCCAAAAGCATAGCTTAGTTATAAACCGAGGCTGGGATTTCTCAACTTACCAACCTTCAGACTCCCCAGGCATGCTGATTTTATTTTCATAATATTATTAATTTCAAGTGGAGTACAAAAAAATTAACTCAAAAAATCTTAGAGGAGACTAAATAATGTGAAGAAATCTCATTAACAGAAAGTGAATTAAGCATTTCAGCCTCATAAAGATTATCTGATCTCTTCCTTCAAAAAGAAACATATTAAAATATGTTTAGGTTTCTCACTTTTATTCTTTCACAAAAAAGAAATTCTAGAGTGAAAATCAATTTGTTATTAAAATTAGTAAAATAAAATTTTAAATAATTATTTCAAGGTTGGTAGTATTTGCTAATCATTCATGAATCTATTTAGTTTAGCATATACCTTTTTTTGGGGGGGTTCACCCACAGCATATGGAAGTTTCTAGACCAGGGACTGAATCTGAGTCACAGCTGCAACTTACACTGCAGCTGTGGCAACACTGGATCCTTAACCCACGGCACCACAGTGGGAACTCTAGACATATCCCATTTTGAGTGTTAACCTGGAATAGTTACTAAGTGTACAGTAACAATTGGAAGAAAACTCAAAATATAATCTTTAAAATTCTAGGAAAACACTGATTAAATATCTCTGAGCTTCACTGAGTCCAAAGTAGGAGAATTTAACTTAAATGTTAGGCTAGCTATCGTGTCACACGGACAGATGATGAAGGCTGCTGAAAGGGAAATAAGCCAAGTTGTTCTGATAAGAAGGTCACAAAACAAGAAAGTTCACATGCACAATTATTTTGTTGAAATTCAGTTCTTAGAGCAACTGAAAACCAGGTTATTAAATGTCAACAGAAAATGAAGTTACACTTGAACTTTTAGGCTTTAAAAATTATATATAAATAAGTAGTTCATAATTTTCTAGACTAAATTTTAGAGAAAAATAATGCACAGAGGCAAACACATTGGATTTATCAGTTCCTTTACAAGGGTACTGAACTCATGAAAGTCACAAAGTTTCTACTAAAGTCTGATTAAAAGGGAGAAATAATATATTTCTTATGGGAAGACATACAATTATCCTTCTATCTTAAAAAAACAGAGAAATCTTTGGTTTCAGCAGGTGGGAAAAGAACAGCTAGTAACTAAATTATGCTCAGTTCATACATTTAGTAGGAAGTGCTTTGGTATAGAGTAGGCATATTAAAATATTTAAATAACTATAATAATTTTTAAAATTTCTGTGATAATTTAATTATATTTCTCTTACTAAAGCATCATGCTGTGTTTCTGTTGGCTCTGGTATCACACACATACAGAAAAACTTTGAGAATAAGGGTGGCCATATTGATGGGTTAGTCAAATTTCTAGAAAGGAGATATTACATGTTTCTAGGATGTGGTGGCCATTCAATGCTAGAAAAATATTCCACGAAATTCTATAAAGTTGAAATGCCAATTTATGTCTGGTTTACCCTAAAAATATTTCTTTTTTCTTTGAAACATTCCTATTACTTTGGTTTTAACTCAATGAACATATTATTAGAAAAAATATGCTTCCTTTAATTTGGTTCTAGGAAAGTAAACAAGTACTTAAGTATTTAGATTGTTTTTTCTCCCACATGCTATATCTAGAGAACAAAGTCAGTAAAATGAACGTATAACAATATTAATTTTCTAGTAAACTTGTAGTATGCTTCACAGATTAGAAGTCCTTAAACAACAAATTCTGTTTTTTCACTAACTAATTTTAGCAATATTTAACCTGTGGCTATTTCATGTTTTCCAAGATCTTAGAAGTAACATTTACACACAAAATTAAAAATTAAAGATTAGTGATAAAATAAATCCTTAGAGCAGAAAAAAATAAGTTTACCGTATGATAGACACTGATTTTTACTTTCAAATGTTATCAAAGAAAAAGGTTGGTGAGTTAACGTAACTTTTTTAAGTCAAGAATAAATCAGGATATCTGTTTCTACCACTATGGGTGTGGAAGAATTTTTTCTATAAGATCAATTACATAAGTTAGCTATAGTCCTATAGACAAGCAGCAAAAAGTTAAAATGTAATGAAACATAATATTTACCTTAGCAACAAACTATTAGACATTTAGGAAAATATTTTACAAAAGTACTGAAAAACCCTTCTGGAGAAAATTGCAAATTTTTCTAAAAGACTTTAGAGAAGAACTAATTAAATGAAGAGATAGATAGTGTTAAACGTTCATGAATAGGAAAACTCAATATATTAATTTCAATTTCCTCCCAAATGAACTTGTAAATTCAATATAATTTCCATCCAAACACCACTACTGTTTAGCATGGAATTTAATAAGATGATTTTAAATCTTATGTTGAGGATCTAACAGCTAAGAATAGTCAAAAATTTTTTGAAAAAGAAATAGGTGCATTCCTTACTTTAGCAGATCTATGATTTATTTTAATGTTATAATAATTAACACAGTAACAGGGCCAGGATGGAATAACAAGCCAATGGAACAAAACAGAAAGTCCAGAAATAGATCCACTATCCAAGGAGAAAAGACAAATTATAGAAATATTCCTGCAACTATCAGGGGAAGGAAGGATCATTTAATAATTTGGGGCTGGGACAGCTGATGATCCAGTTGATGGATGATTACTCTATCCTCACATTAATCCCAAGTGTGACAAAGAAAAAAATGTGAAGTATAAAACTTCTAAAAACTATAAAAATATATTTGTGACCTCATAATGAGAAAGAATTCCTTTAAAAAAAATAAAAGCACATATCACAATGAGAAGGGTTTATAAATTTGGCTATGTTAAAAAAAAAAAAAAACTTCTAGTCATTGAAGACACCATGAACAAAATAGAAAAATAAGAACAAAACACATTTCAGAGGAAATTATTTGTAATTCATACAACTAATAAAAACTTTGTGTCCAGAATATGTTGAAAAAAGTCACACTAATCAATGAAGAAAAATACAAAAGAGAAACAAATTAGAAAATTGGGTGGAGACTTTCACCAGGAAACATAAAGCTGCAAAGTTGATAAACGTATAAGAGGATACTTAATCTCACTAGTAATTAGAGTGATACAAAATTAAACATTAGTTAAATGTCATTAAACTTCATTAATTTGCAAACATTTTAAGATTTTGAAACTACCAAGTGATGGTGAGTAAGGAACAACAGACTCATACAGAGGAACATAAATGGTCACTTTCATTTTGGAAGCCAGTATGCCAAATTTTAGTACAGTTGAAAAAGCATATGCTTTATTTCCTAGAAATGTCACTCCTAGGTATAAACGCTGGCACAGAGATACGCAAAATGTAAGGAGCTAAAAAAATACATCAGGGCCACGTAGAAGTTAAAAAACTAACCATGTAACTATTATATGATCCAGCAATTGTATTCCTGGGCATGGATCCCAGAAAAATGCAAATATATGTTCAAATAAAACTTATAAATGAATATTCACAGCAGTTTTATATGCAATAGCCCAAAAACTGGAAACAATCAAGATGCCCTTCAACGGGTAAATGGTTAAGCAAAACAAACATCTGTACCATGGAAAACCACTAGCAATAAAGAACAAGCTACTTTGATACATGCAATATTCTGGATGAATTTTTCAGTTATGCTAAGTGAAAAAACTCAGTTCCAAATGTCTATATACTGGATAATTCATTTACACAGTATTCTTGAAATGACAAAATTATAGAAAGAGGGAAGAGAGTTGCTAGCGTTTAAGAAAGGAGTTGGTGGGAGAGAAACGGGTGTGGCTATAGATGGCCAACAGGAAGGATCTTTGTGATGGCAGAAATGCTTTGTATCTTGAGTGTATTAAAGTCAGTCCTGGTTGTGGTACTGAACTATCGTTTTTCAGGATGTTATCACTGGGAGAAACTGAGTAAATAGTGAATGTGATTACTCTATTATTTTCTACAATCATCAATTTACAATTACCTTAAAATATAAATCTAATTAAAAATAAATTTTAAAATATTTATGTACAGATGCTAGCCTGATGGGTCAACTGATCCAGAGAGAAGATTGGGCACATGTCCTTTTTACTTAAGTGCCTAGATGACTGTAATGTGCAGACAGGACTGAGAACCGGTGTTAAAACTGTTCTCTCGTTTGTGTGCAAAGTGACACGTGGGTAAAACAACTGACTCTTGAGCCCAATTTCCTCATTAGATTTATGGCAACATCATGTACTGGCTGTGTGATGCTGACTCAGTTTCCTCATATGTACATGACATATAATAATAATATGTAAAAATTACCGTGGAACTAAATATTCACTATATCACTTAGAACAGTGCCTTAAACAATAAGCACCAGAGAAGTGTTTTATATTACTTTCACCATTTTATTATTGCTGTAGCAACTTATGAAAGAGAAAAATTGAAAATAAGTCTAAATATATATCAAGAGAATGGATGAAGAAATTATTCTTTCATAAAACAGAATATAGATAGTGGTGAAATTAAAGAAGACAGAACCTTATATAACTATTCTGACGACTTTGGAAAATGTAATGCTTATGAAAAGCAAGGCTATAGAACAAATATAGTTGGTCTTAATCATTAAAATTTTTAAATGTTTCCATATATTGTTTTATAATTTATACACCTGTTGTAAATGAATACAAGAATACATCAGAAGAATAAATATGAAATTTAAGAAAAATAGCTAGATCTGTAGAGGATAGAAGTAAATGTAATGAGGGATGAGTATGTGTGTTCCGACTGTGTTTATAATGCTCTATCTATTCAGTTTCATTGTGATTACTTTGATATTTATTATATTATCTTTGTAGCTTTTGTATATCTAAAGTATTTCATAAGAAAAATAATGATAGAAAATATGTGATTATTTATATGAGGCTCTTGTGCTAAGATCTTTAAATAGATTATTCACTTTATTCTCCCTATTATTCAGTAAGGTATTCTTATTTACCCTAAAGAGGACATACAATTAATTACTGGGAGCTACTCCCAGAGGAAAAAATTCAAGGTTGAAATCAGATAGACTTATGCTTCAATTTTAGCTCTCTAGTACTAGTTTTTCTATCTCTATCCATAACAAGGTGATTGGGAAGATAAGCAGTGGATTAAAAGGGCTCAACACATAGTGAATGTCCAATAGTTGATAGTTAATAGAAGGCATTTGGCTTGGGTTCCATGAGGAGCCATTGGAAGCTTTTGGTCAAGTGACAAAAACTGAGACACAATATGTAGAGAAGGGAGAAGAAAAGGAAAATTTGGAAGGTTTAAATTTACACCTTGTTTTTTTTATAGACATCACCTTTAAAACTCATTTGTATATTTTTAAATTATGTTGTGTTTTAAAAGCAAGATCCTTGACCAAATACCCTAGCATGCACAAAGATACTGACTATTCATAAATTACAAATGCCCTTTGGCATACAACATTAAATTTTACCATGAAGGTTGGAAATAGAAAAGAAAAATTGCTAAGTTTTATATGTTCTGGTTTGAAAAACTTTCTCAGAATCAGCCCCTAATGGGGAGTTTGCATCATGTTTTAAAATACATATATTATATCAGAAGCTTAACCAAGGTAAACTTTATCAAAGTTGTATTTAATAAAGAAGATAGCAATCAGAGGTGTTACTGCAGTGGTGATCATTTCACAATATATTCTATATAAATATTATGTGTGAAATATATGACAATACAAGTTATTGTAAACTGTACCTCAATAAAGCTGAAAAACATAAAGACGATTGTAACTATTTTTTGAGCCATGAATTAAGTTTATGTTTTATATATTTCATAATGTTTCATACTTCAGTATGTATAATGAGGCAGACAATTAAATTGTCAGAAACATGTAATAATGGTAATTCTTTAAATTCCTGTGTAAAAAGCTTAAAGTAGTTCTTACGTATTACAGTGTTTTTTAGAATTATTTTTTTATTTAGAAATTTTGTTTCCTACACAATGCTTTCTATCTTAATAACAAAATGCTTCACTTTCTGTAGGAATTTAGCAAAACTACTGTGACATTTTTATTCAGTTATTGACTATTAAAGTTACAGGACAGAGTGGATGGCAGTATGGAATTGCTACCAGCTGGACTTGGGTTTAAGTCCTGGACTGGACACTTGTAACTAGTTTTAATTTGTCTTTCTTCCCTCTCAGCCTAAGTTTAAGCATCCGTTAAAAAGGGATAATAACAGTACTAGACTCATAAAGTTGCTATGAGGATGCAATAAGACAATGTATATAAATTGCTTTGTACATATAACATGAACTTAACTATAAATAGTCAAAGTAGGATGAAAGCAACATTCCAGTTATATTGTGGAAGTCTTTATTGTAAATCTGCATCAATTCATTTCATAGTTCTTCTTGATATTGATTTATGACACTTTATATAGCTATAAACTAGAGTGCATTTTTAATTTAATAAATAATTATCATGATTTTTCTATAACATGATAGAGTAGAAAACACAACCAGACCAAAGCAGTAAAACTACACTACAACCCAGGAAGATCAAGATCTCATCCTGACTATCTGATTAGATACTATGAGACTTTTGCCAATTCATCTGGTATTTATGGATCAACTTTTTTCTTTTCTGAAAAATTAAGTTGCACTGGATTATTCCTGAGGTAACTTCAAGAAAAGTGTCCAAGCAAATTAGAAATATTTTTTTCATCATCCCATTTCTAAAATTATCCAACCCTAATCAGTGGTGGACAAGGAAAAAATATAAATCCATGTTGCAAAAAAATGAAAGTACATTTCAACTACAGAATACCACTCACTAAACCAGATTTTTGTATGTCTGATTTTTTTTTTTGCTCCCCATGGATGGCAAGAAAAAAACATATAAAATTTTCATGTTAAACAACCTCCAACCACCTCAAAAAATAACAAAGGAGCATTCAAATTTTAGAATGGTATGAACTGGTCTAATTCTCTTTATTAAATTCAATAATTTTGACCAAACTGATTCTATTCTCTTTTGGCAATGTTAAATGGAAATATAACTTTAAAACTTTATATAAGTCATTTTAACCACTCCTTCCCATTGGTGATCACCTCAGAGAATGGAATTATTATTCACTCAGTTGATCAGGCACAAAACCTAGAGATTATTGATTATCTCTTTTCTCCTTGATACACATCGATGAACAAGTCCTTTAGATTCTAGTTTCAAAATATCCCAAATGCAACCATTTTACCACTTATTCTCTGCTACCATTCTAATCCAGGTTCCTGAACCCCCAAACTGGCTATCCTGTAGTCCACTACCCATAAAATTGCTAGTGATTGTTTAACAAGGTAATTTGTATTTTTCCCCTCTCTATAGTCATTTGGTAAATGTTCATTGCAATCATGCTTCTTATAAAGCCCATAGAACTCAGCTTATCTTAGCACCTTATTCCGCAAACATAACACATAACATTTTCCCTGTATTCTTATGCTCTAGCTTCACTTTATCCCTCTAACATATCCAAGTCCTTTAAAAAAAAAAAAAAAAGATCTTTTCATGGCCACCAGCAGCATACGGAAGTTTCAGGGCTAGGGGTTGACTCGGTGCAGCTGAGACCTACACCATAGCCATAGCGACAACTAATCTGAGCCATATCTGCAACCTATGCCACAGCTTGCCACAATGCTGGACCCTTAACCCACTGAGTGAGGCCAGGGATCGAATCTTTATCCTCAGAGAGACAACGTTGGGTCCTTAACCCACTGAGGCACAAAAATGCCTCTAAATCTATTCTTAATGTCTTTGCACTAGTTATGTAAATGATCCCTGAAAAAGAATTGTTTTTTCATGGTAACGGGTAGAAATATGAGTGGAGAAATATGAGTCAAGAGTATAAAAGGTTACGAGATCCTTCTTTATCTGTTTATGGCCTAGCAGGATCTTTACTTGACTATTTCCTCCTGATAGGAATTTCAGCTATGCCTCAGTGAAGAACTGCATCTATTCACTCTCTTGCATCTTTAACTCCTTTTTTTTTTTTGCTAAACGTGTATAGCCCATCATGAGAATATGCTTAAACACAAAATGCCATAGTTCTCATTAATCTTTCGACTCAGACCAACATTTTTATGATCTGAACAAGTTCAGTGATGTTAAGAATTGTATTTGTGGGAGTTCCCGTCGTGGCCTAGTGGTTAACAAATCCGACTAGGAACCATGAGATTGCGGGTTCAATCCCTGGCCTTGCTCAATGGGTTAAGGATCTGGCGTTTCCATGAGCTGTGGTGTAGGTCCCAGACGCGGCTCGGATCCCGCGTTGCTGTGGCTGTGGTGAAGGCCGGCAGCTACAGCTCCTGTTAGACCCCTAGCCTGGGAACCTCCATATGCCATAGGTGCAGCCATAGATAAGGGGAAAAACAAACAAAAAAAAGAATTGTATTTGTGTGTGAGTGTGTGTGTGTGTGTGTATGTGTGTGCATGCACAAGGGCATGTGTTCCTGCTTCCATATGTGCGGGTACCTAGTCTTCATAACTAGGGATCAGACTTCTTTAGATCAGGAATTGCGTCTCACAAACCTCTGACATTCCTTTACCCACACATACCCTGCTATACACCCATCAGTGTAAATACTCAATAACTGAGATAGCAATTAAAATTTGATTTCTTAATTCTCTTCAAGAAATGATGCCCAGAACTTAGAAAGGTTAGATTCAGAAATAAGCATCTATAATCTGTCTGGTTGACTGTGGACCAAGTGCCTTACATAAAGAAATGGAGGTTGAAAGTAATTTTATGGCTGGCCTTATGTCAAATAAATTAAACTAATGCACATATTACATTATTTTTTGTTCCAAGCTTTGAAAAAGAAATCTCCTGTAAAATAGCATTTTAAACAAAGAGTAATCATTTTTGCTATGATAAATGGATTCTCCTATATGTAGGTCCTTCTTTCCACACTTGGTCATTTTATGTTAATTTCTTTCTGCTTTAATACCTGAATAATTAAAATGAAATATGTATATTTAATACAAGAAAAACTGCCTTCAAAGTATATATTTGTATTTGTATTTCAAAATAATTTCATTTTCATTCCAATGTCTTATCTCAGGGACAAAATAATTGGTTCATTTGTATTTAGTTTACAAACTATCATAGCAACATTAAAAGAAAAACTGCTGTAGGTTTTTCACTACATTTAGCATAATAATAAGCATAATTTATTGAAAAACTATATACAAAATATTTTCTGTGGTCTATAGTTCTTTCTGATTGATTGTTATATGAATATGCAAAAAGAATTCAGTGATGTATTTAATTTTACTATATTGTTATTTACAATTTTTTACTATTTGAATGTACCAGGATCAAGTCTTATAGAATATTACTTAAAGTATTATTGTATTATTTTGTGCTTTATACATTATGTAAAATACAAATAAAATGTAGGCTTTTATTACAGACTATTCAAAATTAATGTAAATTTTCTATATAGTAGCATGTCACCTGCAAACAATGACAATTTTATTTCTTCTTTTCCAATTTGGATTCCTTTTTTTTTTTTTTTTTTTGCTTTTAGGGCCACGGTGAATTGGAGCTACATCTGCCAGCCTATGCCACAGCCACAGAAATGAAGGATCCGAGCCATGCCTGCAACCTACACCACAGATCACAGTAATGCCAGATCCTTAACCCTAACCCACTGAGTGAGGCCAGGGATTGAACCTGCAACCTCATGGTTACTAGTCAGATTTGTTTCTGCTGCACCACAGTGGGAACTCCTGAAATCCTTTCATTCTTTTTCTTTTCTGACTGCTGTGGCAAGGACTTCCAATACAATGTTGGATAAAAGTGGTGAGAACCGACATTCTTGTCTTTATCATAAAAGAAATGTTTTCAGCTTTTCACCTTTGAAAATGATATTATCTATGGGTTTGCAATACACGGCCTTTAGTACGTTGAGGTACTTTCCCTCTATGTCTGCTTTTTGGAGGGTTTTTATCATAAATATGTATTGGAGTTTGTCAAAAGCTTTTTCTATATCTATTGAGATAATCATATAATTTTTATTCTTTAATTTGTTAATGTGGTATATCACACTATTGATTTGCAGATATTGAAAAAAAATCTTTCTACTTTCTATCACTGTGATATAAATCCCACTTGACTATGATGTATGATTACCTTTTTTTTTTTTTTTTTTCCCTTTCTCAGCTGCATGAGTGGCACATGGAAGTTCCTGGGCCAGTGATCATATCTGAGCTGCATCAGAACTGTGGCAATGCCAAACCTTAATCCACTGTGCTGGGCCAGGGATCAAATAAGCAATTCCACAGACACAAGCCAGATCATCAACTCACTGCACCACAGTGGGAATTCCTATTGTATGATACTTTTAATGTAAAGTTGGATTTGATTTGCTAGCGTTTGTTGAGGATATTTGCATCTATGTTCATCCGTGATATTGGCTTGTAGTTTTCTTTTTTTGTGGTGTCTTTGTTTGGTTTTAGTTTGACGTTGATGGTGGCCTCATAGAATGAGCTTGGGAGTGTTCCTTCCTCTGAAATTTTTGGGAATGGTTTCAAAAGATAGGTGTTAACTCATCGCTAAACACTTGATAAAATTCACCTGTGAAGCTATTCAGTCCTGGACTTTTGTTTTTTGGAAGGTTTTTAATCAGTTTCAATTTCAGTATTTGTGATGGATCTGTTCATATTTTCCATTCCTTCCTGGGTCAGTCTTGGAAGATTATAAATTCTTTCTAAGAATTTGTCCATTTCTTCTAAGTTGTCCATTTCATTGGCATATAGTTGTTTGTAGTGGTCTCTTATGATTCTTTGTATTTCCATGGTGTCAGTTGTAACTTCTCCTTTTTCATTTCTAATTTTATTGATTGAAGCTATTTTTCTTGATGAGCCTGGCTAAGGTCTTATCAACTTTGTTGATCTTTTCAAATAACCAGCTTTCAGTTTCATTGATCTTTTCTATTGTTTTCTTTGTCTATTTCATTTATTTCTGCTCCAATCTTTATGATTTCTTTCCTTCTACTAACTTTGAGTTTTGTTTGTTTTTCTTTCTCTTGCTTTAGTTGTAAGGTTAGGTTGTTAATTGGAAATTTTTCTTGTTTCCTGAGGTAAGCTTATTGCTATAAACATCCCTCTTAGAACCGCTTTTGCTGCATCCCATAGTTTTTGGATCATTCTATTTTCAACTTCTTTGTCTCTAGGTATTTTTTAATTTTTTCTTTAATTTCTTCAGCGATACATTAGTTGTGTAATAACGTATCACTTAGTCTCCATGTGTTTGTGTTTTTTGCAGTTTTTTTCTTATAGTTGATTTCTAATATTATTGTGGTTGGAAAAGATGCTTGGTTTGATTTCAGTTTTCTTATATTTACTGAGGCTGATTTGTGGCCCAAGATGTGATCTATCTTGGATATACTAACAGAAAACTACCAGAGCTCAACAATGATTTTGGTAAAGTTACAGGATACAATATTGATATACAGAAATCTTTCACATTTCTATACATTAGCAATGAAAGATCAGAAAGAGAAATTAAGGAGATGATGCTATTCACCACTGCATCAAAAGAATAAAATACCTAAGGAAAAAAAAATGACTCTATTACCCAAGGCAATCTACAGCTATAAGAAAAAGTTTTGAAATTTGGCACATAAAAGACCCCAAATTTCCAAAGCAACCTAACGAAGAAAAGAGGAGATGGTTGAATCATTCTCCCTGACTTCAGGCTATACTACAAAACTTTAGTCATCAAAACAGTATGATACTGGCACAAAAACAGAAATATAGATCAATGGAACAGAATAGAAAGTCCAGAAATAAACCCGTGTACCTATGGTCAATTAATCTATAACAAAAGGGGCAAGAATGTACAATGGAGAAAAGACAATCCCCTCAATAAATAGTACTGAGAAAACTGGACAGCTACATGTAAAAGAAAGAAATTAGAACGCTCTCTAACACTACACACAAAAATAAACTCAGTATGCATTAAAAACCTAAATATAAGACTGGATACTATAAAACTCTTAGAGGAAAACATAGGCAAACATTCTTTGACGTGAACCACAGCAATATCTTTTCAGATCCACCTCCTAGAGTAATGAAAATAAAAACAAAAATACACAAATGGGACCTTCGTAAATTTAAAATTTTGCACAGTAAAGGAAACCATAAACAACACAAAAATACAATCAACAGAATGGGAAAAAATATTTGCAAAGGAAGTTACTGACAAGGGGTTAATTTCAAAAACATAGTTACAGTTTATGAAGCTCAACGTCCAAAAAATAAAAAAAATAAAAAAGGACAACCCCACCAAAAATGTGGGCAGAATATCTAAATAGACATTTCTCCAAAGAAGACATAAAGATGGCCAAAAACACCCATGAAAAGATGCTCAACATCATTAATTATTAGAGAAATGCAAATCAAAATCACAATGAGGTATCACCTCACACTAGTCAGAATGGCCACTGTTAAAAATTCTACAAATAAAAAATTCCTGATAGACTATTGGTAGGAATATAAACTGGCACAGCCACTATGGAAAACAATATGAGGTTCCTTGAAAAACTAAAAATGGGACTACTACATGAGCCAGCAATCCCACTCCTGGGTGTACAGAGGAAACCATAATTCAGAAAGATACATTCACCCCAATGTTCATTGCAGCAGTTTTTACAATAGCTAAGACATGGAAGAAACTTAAATGTCCATTTCCAGAGGAATAGATAAAGAAGATGTGATACATATATAAAATGGAATATTACTCAGCCTTAAAAAAGAACAAAATAATGCCATTTGCAGCAACATGCATGGACCTAGAGATTAACTAATTGAAGTAAGTGAGAGAGAGAAAGACAAATACTATATAATATCACTTATAAGTGGGATCTAAAAAAATGAACTTAGTTACAATTAGAAACAAACTCACAGGCTTCAAAAACAAACTTATGATTATGAAAGACAACAGATATGGGAGAGGGCTGGATTGGGGTTTGGAAGTGGCATATGGTACACAGAATGGATGTTCAACAGGGACCTACTGTATAACACTAGGAATTCTACCTAATATTCTGTGATAATCTACATCAAAAAAGAATCTGAAAAAGATGGATATGGGAGTGTCTGTCGTGGCACAGCGGTTAACAAATCCGACTAGGAACCATGAGGTTGCAGGTTTGATCCCTGGACTCGCTCAGTGGATTAATGATTCACCATTGCCATGAGCTGTGGGGTAGGTGTGGCGAAGGCCGGCAAGCTATAGCTCCGATTGGACCCCTAGCCTGAGAACCTCCATATGCCGTGGGTACAGCCCTAAAAAGCAAAAAAAAAAAAAATGGATATATATATATCTATCTATCTGAATCACATTGTTGCACAGCAGAAATTATTACAATATTGTAAAAAAACTATAGCTCAATAAATGTTTAATGGGAAAAGCAACAAAATTAACTTAAATTTATTCTGAAAGTTTTTTTCCAATTTTCATACATATATTGACCTTAATATTTTGGAAGGAAACTAAAGTGAATAATGACATAGTAGTGTTAAAAATCTCTAAATGGGAAGTTACTATCCCCAAGATCCAGAGCACAAGAAAAACTGTTAATTGGCTGGAATTTTACTTATTTGATACCCTTTTTTTAAGCATTCCAGAATAGTCCTAGTAGCTAGGGAATCATGGAGTTACAGCTGCTTGTAAAAGACAATACAGTTGGTCTCCATCCATGTGGAATTTATAATCTACTGAGATGTACAGACAAGTAAATGCAAACAACCAAAAATGGGTGTTCAGGCTGACAAAGAAGGAAATGTAGCAGCGAGGATCAATGTCAGCATAAATGCAAAAAAAAAAAAAAAATAGGAGCATGTGCAAATACATCAAGAGGAACAAAGTTCACAACTTTTAGGGAGGTAGAAGTAGTTCCAGGAGGTTGGAGCAGAGTGCAGGGCTGGAAGAGCTTGAAAAATGAGTGGAGAGACTCTACTGTAGAGGTCAGTATCTGTTCTGAGCATCCTCATACTATACCTTTTGTAGCTTTTATATAAATTGTTATGGCTATTATACCTCAGGAAGACTAGGTATTTTATTTTAATTCTAAGTCATATAGGTACCCCTTCAACCTGAACCTCTGTTCCCATCTCTCCAACAGCACAGTGGTTCCCAAGATACGGAATGTGGCCCAGACAAGTACCAGAGATAATTTCAATAGATCAAAGAAACAACATGAATCCCATGCTTTACTATGGCCTAAATAAAAGAAAACAAAATCTTTATCATAGAGGGGACTTCAACTTCCTTCCTACTGCTGAAGAATTCAGGTCACTGCTTTTATCCCTGTGTACTCACTTCTAAAGAAAATATAATGATTTATGTTCTATTCTCCAGAAATTTGTGGAGCTAGTAACTCATAATAAATTCATCTGTGCTCTTCTGAAACCAGAGTTTGATGGCTTCAATGGCTACTATGTTCAATTGGCATCTCAAGATTTGCACAGGGGCTGTCAAGAGAACTTTACATGAATAGAAGCGATGGCCCAATAAATATGAAGTTGACACAACCTGAAAATATATGAAATGTGACAACCTAAAATAAAAACTTTATTAAGTGAATGATTGCCTTTTTGCTTTGCCATGGTTTATAAACCGTTTTAGGTCTGATATAGCTATCTTACTATGGGTAGGTCCCATAGTACCTAGCCTGGTGCTTTATACAAAGATACTTGCAGAATAAATTATTTGGACCAAATATAAACAACCAATGACTAAATTCAATTTAGATAAATTACTTTAGGCTTCGAGAATTGAGCATTTGTTATTCATAAAATTAAACATTCACCCTGATCCAAGCATTCCATATAATTAACTTGCTTAATCCTTATAACGAGTGAAAGAGAAAGTAGGTATCATTTAGAAGATATTAATGCTGAAGATGGAGAGGGTTACAAACCAACAAAAAAAATTCAGCCTAGCAGCAGTTACAAATAATACAAACCAAACAAAAACCTAAAAGTCTTACCAGTGAAAATACATGAAATATTGACTTATTTCTTAATTTTATAGATTAAAAAAGTCCTACCTAAAGTAATAACACAGCTCATGTAGTTGATTACAAAATCTTCAGATTCTCTACTTTTCAATTACTCAACGTTTATGTTCTCTCTGAATAGATCAAATGACCTATTTATAAATTAGGTTAAAGCTACCTATTTTTATTTTAACTCAGACCAATCTTTGGTTGCTTGACTACATTCTAGCATATCAATTAATGAATTAAAATAAGATTTCTCCATATTGATTTATCCTTCCCCATTTTAAGAAATGAATTTGAGTTAGATGTGATCAGAAATGTTCCACATATTTTGTTTTGAGTGACTGATTTGTGTAAATATCTCCATGTGTACTGGCATATTTAAATGCTGCAAAGCACATAAATATTGAAATCATTGAATTATTTGAAAATATTTGGAGATGAATGATATCTTGGTCCATTTGATTGAATACTGTAGACCTGGTGGCTTATAAACAACAGGAATTTATTTCTCACAATCCTGGAGGCTGGGAAGTCTTAAGATCAAGGTGCTGGCAGATTTGGTGTCTGATAAAGCCCAACACTTGGTTCATAGATAATGGTTTTTTATGTCCTCAAGGGTGGAAGGGGAAATAAATCTTTCTAATGCCTCTTCTATAAGGGCACTAATCTCATTGTGAGGGCTCCATCGTCATGATTGCTTTTCAAAGACCATACTCCCAAATACCATCACATTGGGAATCAGATTTCCACACATGAATTTCGAGGGGATGCAACTATTAAGGCTATAGCTTGTCACACTTAAAGTGGGAATGGAAAATTTTTAAATATCTTTAATTCTCCATATGTAATTTACACACCTTACACAAAGGAAATAATATAATTTTCCAATTGATCTCTTCATGGTTCAGCATGTCAGTGATAGTTGCTAAAGTCTGTGAGCTCAGGGTTACAGAGCTTAAATATATTTACTTCACTAAGCACTCTTGCATAATGGGGGTGGGGTGGGGTGCGGTTCTGCAGGAGATATTACTTTGAAAGGAAGGTGGGACAGATAATATTTAAAGTTCCTTCAAAGGACCATAATAGAAATAGATACACTCTAATCCTGTTAAAGATACTGGATCATAGCTTTGCTTTGAAACTTTACTAATTAATTACAAATATCTGTCCCAATTAAAATTTTAATGGCTTCTCTATAAAGAAAAATTAGCATTCAAATGACCATCTAGTTCTAATTAATACAAAAATTCCATGGAGATGATTTTTTGGTTTATGAGATAAAGATCTTATGTACTAGAAGGCACTGCATTAGAAATTAAAAATAAATAAAAAGAAAAAAGAAACAGTAGCTATTATCTCAAGAAAGAAGAGAATGTAAAAAATCTCAATAAGTTATGACTTTTGTTTTGCTTCATGAAACTTTTAATTCCTCAAAGCAAGTAATTTTTCTAGTAGTTATCAATAAAGTCAAAGCCATAAATTACAAGACCCATAATGTTTGAAGTTAAGAAATAATCCAAAAATGTTTCTACTCATTCTAAAGCAAATATAAAATTACTGCCAGAGATGTCATCAAAAATTAATTATATTTAATAAGTGAATAAATAAATAAATCCAGAAAGCCCACCTCTCTTCTCTTCTCTCTTTACCTATGGACCAGCATCGATCAATCTGTATTATTAAATATTTGACAAAGTAAAGAGCAGAATACAAACAAGAAGAAAATAAATTCTGAGCACGATGATTTTAAATACTAGGCCTCTACTAACTACTACTCCTTTTGAAATATTCACGTATTTCCATATGCTCTAGTCAAGGTGACTGGGTAAGTTCATTTAAAGTTTGTAGAATAATTATAATTAATGTGTGAAGCTGCTATTAAGTACATATAAATGATTTATAACTGCACAATCAAGAGCTTGATCCATTCAGGAGCAATTAAAATTTAACCTGATTTATTGTTTTAAAATCTGACAATGTCATGATTATTTTCAGTCTGGAAGGTTGTTATCCCTTTTCTGTCCACAAAGACAAGACTCAGGTGTCACTTCCTTTGACTCAGAATTAAAAACTGAACTTCTCCAACTGCCCAAGGCAAAGTTAAACACTGCCTCTTCTTGTAGCCTTCTATCATTTTGAATAATATATATGTTACTTTACCTTCTGATTATTTATATGTCTGTCTCCAACATGCCTTATCTTTGTTTTCTAAGTGTCCCTGTTGTTCTAAGCATATTATATGTACTGAATCAATTTTTTTTTTTCTTTTTAGGGCTGCTCTTGCAGCATATGAAAGTAGGCTAGAGGTCGAATCGGAGCTACAGCTGCTGGCCTATGCCACAGCAACGCAGGATTCCAGCTGAATCTGTGACCTACACCACAGTTCATGGCAACGCTGGATCCTTAACCCACTGAGCAAGGCCAGGGATCGAACTCACATCCTCATGGATCCTAGTAGGGTTCATTAACCGCTGAGCCACGAAGGGAACTCCTGAATCAATATTTCCTTTTTTTTTCTGCTTTTCTTAGGGCCGCCCCCATGGCAAATGGAGGTTCCCAGAATAGGGGTCGAATCGGAGCTGTAGCTGCTGGACTGCACCACAGACACAATTTCAGATCTGAGCCACATCTGCGAACTATACCACAGCTCACCCAACACCGGATCCTTAACCCACTGAGTGAGGCCAGGGATCAAACCTGTGTCCTCATGGATGCTAGTCAAATTCGTTTCCACTGAGCCACAATGGGAACTCCTGATATTCTAAATAAATGTTTTCATTATTGAATAGATTAGAAAGTCAGTACTGTGCTTGATAGTGCCAGGATATGAAATTTTCGTTAAAATAGTAGGTTCATGTTGATTTTATGATGAAAAAACATTTTAATAACTGGCAGAGACTATAAGCAGTATTCTTTTGCTCTTGTCTTCTGCATGTATAAGGTTAGAGCCTTATGACTGCTTCCAGCCAATAGTGTAGACAGAAGTGGTGCAAGGCCCTTTCCTAAGACTGGTCCTTAAAATCCTCCAGGATCCCTTCCTCTAACACAGGGTCCTTGGAGGCCACATACTCCAAAATCCACCCACCTTGTGTTTGTAGATCAGAAGACTTAACATCTTTCAGATTTCAATATCCCCGCAAAGTTTCTATGGATTGAATGCAATCCCTTTTAAGAACCCACCTGGCTTTTTTGCAGAATTTGACAAGTCAATCCTAAAATTAATATGGAAATCAAAAGCCTGAGAATAATCAAAACAACAGTGAAAAGAAACACAAAACTGGTGAATTCACAGGTCCAAGTTTCAAATTTACTACAAATCAACAATAATCCAGAGAGTGTAGGCTGATATAACAATAGACACATAGATCAATAGAATAGATTTCATAGTACAGGAATAAACTTTCAACTTTAGTTGACTTGATTTTGAAAAGAGTGTTATGATATTGTGATTTGTAAGAAATCTATATTTGGTCATTTAGATGGCCAAAATATATTTTTCATGTATATTTGGACTTTGTCCACAGCTCTTGGCTCATAGCTCCCCAAATCCTGAAACTACCATAGTGTTGAAAGTAATACATGTATCTTTTGTTATATAAATGAGGTGATTTAGGGAAAGCACCTAAGAATGGGGCTGCTTGCCACAGGAGCCAATGCTGTGATCAAAAGTTTGGAATCTGATGCTATCTCTAGGTTGATAGTATCAGAAGTGAGTTGAATTCTTGAATACCCAGTTGGTGTATGGGGAATTGCTTGTTTTACAAGAACTATTTCAAATATCCTTAAATGGATAATAATAAGCATGAAATTTCAGTACTCTTCAGACTAGTGGATATACTTAGGAGTGAAACAACAGATTCATTTTAAAATATCAAAAATTACAATATACCGCAAATTATATCTTTTGCAGCTGTTTAAACTTATGGTTAAGTTAGTTCATAAGTATATGAGAGAATATTTAACTTTAAAAAATTCTTAGGTGGTGTTTAAGGAAAAAGCTTTAAAAACCATTAGTCTAAGTCATTATTATCTCTCAATGAGGTTACTGCAATATCTTCTAGTATTCCTCCTACTTGGCAGCCTTTCCCTACTCAAAAGTGCTTTCAAAACTGCACGTAGAGTTATCGTTCTCAATGCAAAAATTCAGTCAGGTCACTTCTCTACTTAATACAATGCAATGGCTTTTCATTGTCCTTCCTTGTGTACCTTTACAGTAACTGCTGCCACTGCTGCCTTTACCACCACCCCATGGAAAATGAACTACAAGTCTTCCCAGACTCCTGCCTCTGGGCTCTTTCTCAAGTTCTTCTCTCTTCCTGATTCATCCTCACTCCCTTCCTCTACTTTCCCTGATTTCACCACTTGCCCTTCTCCTAATCAGCTCCTAATCATCAGTCTGGGCTTAGTTCTGAAATCAGTTGTTTCAGAAAATATTCCTTGGCCTTCCAATTCTGAGTCAGAAATCCCCTTAATGTGTTGTCATAGCACATAACTGCAGATTTAGAAACAAATTATAATGGAGGTCGCATGCTTTCATTTGTTCTTGCTTTAGCTCCTTGAATCTTATTTTTAATGGTTAGATGTTTGTGTGGTGGTCTTTTTTGTTTTCTGATTTCTCTAGCTGACTTCTAATCCAGTTTTAAAGACATATAAACTTAAGGTAATTCACATCTTCATAACATAAGACCAAATTTGTAAATCTAGAAATATAAGAAGATGGTGGGAGTTCTCTGATGGCCTAGCTGGTTGAGGCTCACTGTTGTGGTTCTGGTTGCTGCTGTGTGGCATAGAGTGAATCCCTGGCCCAGCAACTTCCACATACTGCCTGTGTGGCAAAAAAAGGAAAAAAAAATACAAAAAAAAAAGAGAGAACCTGAAATAAACTTTGCAACTCTCAGAAAGAGAGAGAGAGAGAGAGAGAGAGAGAGAGAGAGAGAGAGAGAGAGAGAAAGAAAGAAAGAAAGAAAGAAAGAAAGAAAGAAAGGAAGAGAAAGAAAGAAAAGAGGGAGGGAGGGAGGAAGGGGAGGAGGGAGGGAAGGAAAGAAGGAAGAAAGGAAGGAAGGAAGGAAGGAAGGAAGGAAGGAAGGAAGGAAGGAAGGAAGGAAGAAAAGATGCACTGAGGCTAACTTCAATTATTTCCCCAAGCTCTGGCTTGGAAAAACCCTTATCTTTCAGGATTCAAAATAAATCACTCTTCCAATAAGCTTCTTCCTACCTTCCTTTAAATTAGCTCTCACTCACTCTTCCCTCACGAAGAAATTCTATACTTCAAATTCTTTCCTAGTATTTGTAACTAGCTGACAATCTGTAGAAAAAAATGTAGTCTACTGTTTACCACTGAGGTTCCAATACCTAAACATAGAATCTCACACATAGTGTGCTCAGCAAATAGATGCTGAATGAACGAATGAAACCAGACCAAGACAATCAGCACATGATTGATTTCTGTTTTAATTGCTGAAAATAGTTTTGAGGTCATAGTGTGCCTCGGATTGAGCCCTCAGTTGGGTTTTCACTAACCTTTGCCCTGAGGACCTAGCCTCAGTTCCCTATTCTACATTTTAATTTGCCACCCAGAATGGAAATCTTTGTGTCTGAATGGATGTGACACTTTGGAATCCTATCTGCCTTGGATTTTCTCCTAACTCTTAAGGTCAGTTGTTTGGACAGTTTAATTTTTTCAATGCTGACTTTCACTCTGCTCAAGTTCTGTTATCACTTCTGACAAAACAGAAAGAAAAGTTTAGCAAGAAATTCTAAAACTCAGTTTTTCACATGTATTTTTCCTTATAAGCTGAAGAAGTACTGAGGAGATATAAAATACAAAACAATGTTTATAATAACACAGTGGAGAAAAGACACTCCCATAAATCAATTATGGAAAAACTTAAGTAAATGTTCAGTGAAATCACTGATATTAGATATTAGATCAAATTCTCTCAGAAAAGAAAACTAAACAATGAGAATTACCTCCCCAGGAGGAAACCGAGTGACTTAAAAAAAACAAATTTAGAAGATTATGAAAATTAATAAAGGAAGATTTGACAATGGTTTGAGGGGATTGTAAGTACAGAAATAATGTATTTAAATCTTTATATAAAGTTTTTATGCAAAAGTAGAGAATTTTCTTTTTAGAGAAGGGAATCAAAGACATTATATATGTTTCCCAAACATAGGGACATAAAATACTGCTTTCTCAGTTCTTTTACACTATTTTATCAATTTAATTTCAGATTCTGAAAAATGTCATTGTGACATTAAACTTTGCAGCATCTTCATTTTAATAGCATGAAAATAGTGAAAATATGCCATTTAGAGTTGAAAAAAAATATAATGTGTTAAAAAAAAGGATGGCACATGTGATTCATAAAATACTAATAAACATTTTTGGATAAATAAAATGAAATCTAAGATGTTCTGATAAAAAGCTTAAAAGCCAAGCCACAGTTGTACCAGATACAGAAAGAACAGTGGTCCCAGATTGAATTGGCCTATATTTAAAATAAGTATTGCAGCTTGGTCTCAAGGCATGTATGAAGCCAACTTCTCTGAATCTGTCTCCTCTTCTATAAAATGGTAATAAAAATACCTTTCACACCAATCTTAGGAGTAGCTGAATAATTATTATGGGAGGAAAAGACAACTCGAAATAAAGCTTGACTTAACAAAAATGAGTAAACGATTCTAGAGCAAGAGTAACCCCAGAGAGCCTAAAATGTGAATGCTTGAAAGTCAAATGTTCCAGGGACTCCCAAAACATATATGGAACTTCTTTTTTAACTGCTTATTTCACAGGAGTATTTATTCCTTTGTAAAATAGGATTTAAAACACATACACATGCATGCAAATGCACCCACACATCCACACTGCATGTATGCATATAATTTTTTTTCAGTTAGAGCTTTCATCCCTAATGCACTGGAAAAGCAAGGAGAGGAAGAAAGAGAAAAGAATATATGCAGAGTCATCCTAGATCTGAGCCAACAAATATTACAAAAATATTTATTGATACTCTGGGTACACCGGAGCTCTGTCAACATTGATTCGAAGAGCCCCAATTTCCATCACTATTAAAAGTCTATTTTTTAATTGAAGTATAGTTAATGTACAAATATTACATTGTTTTCAGGTGTGCAATGTAGTCATTCAGTATTTTTATAGATTATAGTCCATTAAAAGTTATTATAAAATGATTGCTATTTCCTGTGCTGTACAATGTATTCTTCTTGCTTATCTATTTTATACATAATGGCTTTGTATCTTTTAATCCCATACATTTATCTTCCTCTTCCCCCCTTCCCTCTCCCCACTGTTCACAACTACTTTGTGTTTTTATATCTGTGATGTTTGTTTTCCTATATACATTCGTTTTATTTTTTAGATTCCACATGTAAGTGATATCATATATAATTTGTCTTTCTCTGACTTATTTCACTAAGCATACTCTTCTCTAGGTCCAACCACATTTCTACAAAATAGCATAATTCCATTCTTTTTGAAAGCTGAGTAATATTCCAGTGTGTGTGTGTGTGTGTGTGTGTGTGTGCGTGCACACACACACCACATCTTCTTCATCTATCTGTTGATGGACAGTTGGGTTGCTTCCATGTCTTGGCTGTTATAAACATTGCTGCTATGAACATTGGAATGCACGTATCATTTCAAATTAGCATTTTTCTTTTTTTCTGGGTATACACTCAGAAGTGAAATTTCTGGATCATATGGTAGTTCTATTTTTAGTGTTTTGAAGAACAGTCTATGCAAAGTCTTTGCAAATGATTTTGTAGCAAATCAAAGATCCACTGAATGGTAAATACACTGCCAAACCGAATCCCAGCAGGAATATTTTCATTTTATGTCCTAAGGTCTAAAGGTGATCTAGATGAATGATGTCTAGATAAACGGTCTAAATGCCCTTGTTAAAGACAGTTAACACTGAGCCTGTGTTATCATCCTTATGTCAGAAAGGGGGTGTTTAAAAGATCAAAATGAAAAACAATAAAATGGGAGACTGGTTAATTCTTAATTGGTTTTGGTTTGGTGCAGTAATAATGCAAATATAAATAAATAGCCTCATCTTCAATTCTCGTTAATAATTTAAAAAATATTTTCAAATCAATTGGTGTATATCTGAACAAAATATAATCTCATGGACATCTGAAGACTACAAAAACTATTTTATTAATTTAGACATGCAACTTACTCAAGACAAGCTGGTATTTTGATATCATTGCTCTGGATGATTTTGATAATGTCAGCTGAAATAGGAATAATAATTGATTCAGACTGTGTGCCTGGATCTTCTGAAAGCTTCTAAAATACAAAGCATAATCAAGGAATAGACTGGAGGCTTTAACAATTCCATTGTGTTTCATGACACATAAAGAAGTTGAGTTTTCTGTAACTAGTCACTTCTTTTGTCACACTCCTTCTGGGTAGTCCTGTCGAACATTTTTGGGGAATGCATCTGATGTAACAGTTGAAAAGTATTGAATCAATTCAGACTCTTATTTCAGAAAGTCAAGTAAAAGAAAAAATAATTCTGGCCATGTTCTTAGAAACTTCATGATGACAGTCTTTAAAAAATATGAAATGAAGTTAAATATGTTATGAGTTGATTTCATAATGAACAATATATCTACATTGTTTTCAAGGCATAGCCATAATAAGAATTTTCAGAAAAAAAGTACAAATTTTCAGTTGCCTTTGTGTAAAAAATGTAAGTATAAATAAACAGGCAGCATTTATAATGTTAAAGATGTAAGCGTCAATATACATAAACTTTAATATCATCCTCTAAAGTGTTGATTGGTTGATTGAGTCTTCATTGATTCATATATAGTTCCCACTAAAATAATAGTCCAGTATTTTTCACAGGGGAAAAAGTAGAGAAACTCTTCCTATTTTGAGTCTTTTGTTTTGGTTGTATATGACATGGCTGAGAAAATGTTTGAAAATCTTTATTTTAAATACAAATCACTATCAGATATTAATAATTACAAAAGTAATTAAGCAGTTAGCATTCCATATTTCACAGAGACTCAGTCTCCCTACTAGAAATTCTTCAGGTGGTAGGGAGATTAATCAGAGACCCTAGTATAATGTCTAGCACTACTTAACCTCTGTTTACCCTATAGGTTACAGCCAAGCTTTTTTATTGGGATTTGTGGAATAAGAGGCTAGATGGATAGACTAGACTGGAGCATATTTTCGCGTCAGTTTTGCAGAAAATGATTCAATAATTGACTATGATTTCCAATCTACAATATGCTTGTTTTGGGAGGCAATCTTTTGCATTTCTCATGTTTTACTTTTCCTCAATTTTGCATATATAATGACAACATATAATAAATATTATACATATTTTACATAAAATAATTATATATGTAATATATATAATTCATTGCATATAGGTAATGGTAATATAAAATTACCACTTTTAAGGAAGAGTGTAAGTTTTGTTGTGATAAATGTTAAGTTCACTTATTGGTCTTTATTCCTTTTCTTTTAGAGGTATGAAAATTATTGAGTTCTATGAAAGCTTTATTTGAACTCCATGAGCAGTTTGAGAATCAGTGAGGACAATATTACTAATCCCCATTTTAAGATTAGTAACTTGAAGCTTAAAGAAATTAAGCATTTGTCTAAAATTTCAAAGGGAATAAATTCAGGTTTTCTGGTTCTTAATCAGTCTGGCAGTTTGATGATACTATTACATTGGCATTTATTGATCCCTCTAACTGTAGAGGGATGTTTTATTTAGATCCCTCATTATCTATTGCTTAGTAATATTGATTATGTCATTCTATTATATTACAGTCCTACAAATTACTTTTGATTATTTTATCTGAGAAGGCAATTCATGGAGAAAGGCATGCTTTTCTCCTTTATAACCAGTCCATACTGCCTTTTTTCTTTTTTCAGATGCTCTAGATTCTGTCTATACTACAAAGTGATGACGTATTATTCAATACAGTATGATTTAAGTAGGAGTTTCATCTTTGAGAAGACTGTACTGGCTGCCATACAAGTGACACATGTCCAGGAAAAACCCTGGAAAAATACAACTTAATCAGAAAAGATTCTTTGACATATTCCTTCTTCATTTTATTACATGTGTATCTCTTTTAAAGAGAACTGTATGTGGTCAGCTTAGGGTTTATCATAAATTCCAAACTAACATTTTAATCTCTTGACTCAATGGAAATAGGTTTGGTCTAGAGTCTAACTCCCATAAATTATTCACATATCTATTTGTTCATTATATATGCAATAATACTTCCAAAAGAAATTTGTTACAGCTTGCATAGCCAATGAAGCTTTTAACGCAGTGATAGAAGAATGAGATCCCAGTGTGAGGAAGGTCAGGTAACCCAGCCCAGGGCACATTACCTATTAATCGAACAGAAAACTTAGCTATAAGCTGCCTAGCTGACAATGCAAAGAAAATTTCTCCTAACACTGAACACTAAGAAAAAGATTTTTACAGAAATGTCATTGGGAAAAAATAATTTAAAGGGAAAATTTTTAAATACTATACATTCTTTGTTCTTATATTAATTCTGGAGCCAAACTGCAGCTGTGAGAATTAATTCTATTTAGTCATGAAGCTTCATTCTCCTATGACAATGTATGTGTAGAGAATGGAGGTTTAGAAGCTCTGGAGGAAAAACGTACACCTTCAGGCTGTAACTCTATTGCTCCCTACTTAGGAATATAATCTGTGGAGATATTTGCTATACACATTATCAATTTACTGTTTTTTAACTAATCCCTTGAAAACAATAAAATTCAAATAATTTTTAGCTCACATTTTTCAGTTGGCACAAGTAGGTTGCATGATGTTTGAAAGTGACAAAGATTGAAAGAAGGAGTAACTGTTAAGGAATCCAATTTTTACTCAAAAATATGCATATAGAAAACAAAAAAAGTTTTGGCTGATTTGAATTACTTTGTTAGAGATATTGAAAATTAAAAATGCTTTATGTGATGAGGCATAGGAAGAAAGAAAGTGAATATTTAAGTCTGTATGAAACTTTATGGGAGATTTAAGTTGTCATTACTCCCACCCCTAATCTTCACCAACTTTTTTTATTTTTTTTCAACTACTGATAGATTTGTTTCATTCTTTTTAATTCAATTATCAATCTACATGATTTTACTGTTTTTCTAACTTCCACTGCAGTTTCATTGCTAAAGTAATTTTTCATCACCTATAAACTGGATCTTTTTCATTGGTTTGTTTGCTAAACTCATTTTAGATCAGGCTCTAAAACCATCAGTTTCCAAAATTAACTCAGTTGTGATTAATCATTTTTTACTGTCTGCGGAATATTTAATTTCCAATCTACTCATATGCACTTTGTATGTTTCTTTAAAATTCAAACTTATTCCATTCTTAACAAAATAATAAATTGGTGTCTATATTTCTTTGTAATTTGTCTCTTAGCAATCATGTACTGGCCATAATAACAATGCTAAATAATTTTTAATAATTTTTAAATCAACTAGATTTGTACATATACGCAAAATATTTCCTATACAAAATTAAAATATTGGATTTCATTAACACATTTAAAAATATGTATTGTTACTCCTATGATGACATTTAAATAAAATGCAAAATAATTATCACAATGCCTAGTATAAAGTACCCATTGGTGTACTCATTTCTCTCTCTAAACTATGCTTAATTCAATCAACAAAACAGAATTAAAAGCAGTTTTGCGGTGAAAAAGGTAATGATATCTACAGTTAACCAAGAAATTTGTGTTCCTCACTCTATTTTACCAATTGTTAGGCAATATGATATTATTTTTCTGCATTTAGTATCTATTGCATATCTACACTTTGCTGGGTTAATTTTATCCTAATCAGTTTTCCATATGAGAAATGGAGATCCACACCAACTCCATTTAACTTTAGCACATTTACTACTCTTTCTCCCTAAGCTATAAGCTACTAAGAATTCTGTTTTTAGTAATATAACCAAAGCATTTATTTTCAGTACATCGACTGACACATGACTAGCTCTTTGAAAGAAGAATTGTTTATGTTGATACTGAGCATATCTCAATGGGTGCCCATTTTCTAATCAATGCTTATGAATGATTTCTCCCAACATTACAGTTCTGTGTTTAAGATCTAAGAGAAATAATTGTATTTCATAGAAATGTTCTTTCTTTAAGACTAGTCCTTGAGATAGATAATTTAAAAAAGCAAAAGTAATTCATTAAAAAATATTTTCCCTTAAACTAAAAAATTAATTACATGAAGATTACATCTGACAATAATTCTACACTTACAGAAAAAATTACTGTAATTTTTATGTTATTGTTGAATTTTTAACCATGTATGCTTTGAAACTTATTTTATTCTTTATGTAGAATGTAGATATGTCTAAATAGAACGTCTTTAAATTATAGTGCTCAATTACTAGAAACTCAGTTTCCACATGCAAAAACTGAGGATTTTTCACAATTTTCATATGACCCCTTCCAATTCTAAAACTTCATTTTATTCTTGATAAGGGAACAGGTGAATCCTAAATAATCTTTCTCTTGGGTTGCCAAAAATATTTTCATCATTACTACATAAAGCATCTATTTACACTCACTTTAAATAAAAGGAGAGCTTCGCCTAAAGGCATTAACATTTCCATAGATGAGGGCTCTATTGCTATAAAGAAATGGAGAGGGAAATAATTAATTTGTTAGAATTTTTTTGCACTTAGTAACTTCAAAGTACTCACTATGCCAAAAATTTTTTCCCACAAAGATGATTAAAATATGATTCTGATTAATAAACACCAATATCTGGCATTCATGCTCTTCTGCAAAGGTCTCATCCGAATATGTCAATGAAAACATTTGGCCATCTTTTCTCTCTTCTAGCTGAGTATCCTGGCACAAATAACTACTTCTCTCAGTATCTTTATTATTACTTCTGCTTGGTTCTACTCCCCTCAAAAATGTTCTATGTATTTAGCACCTTGAGCAAGTTCTAAAAAAACAATGCACAATTTCAACCCATCTTTAACAACATGACACAAATCTAGATTCAACCAGATGTTCATTTTAGCTTGGATCGTGGCTTATCTTATAGGTCACTTATTTCTAAATATATTTTTTTTACTAGAACACACCTTCACACCATGCAGAAAAATAAACTCAAATTGGCTTAAAGACTTAAATGTAAGACAAGACACCATCAAACTCCTGGAAGAGAATATAGGCAAAACGTTCTCTGACATCAGCCTTACAAATGTTTTCTCAGGTCAGTCTCCCAAAGCAACAGAAATAAAAGCAAAAATAAACCAATGAGACCTGATGAAACTGACAAGCTTTTGCACTGCAAAGGAAACCAAAAGGAAAGCAAAAAGACAACTTACAAAATGGGAGAAAACAGTGTCAAATGATGCAACTGACAAGGGCTTAATCTCTAAAATAAAAAAACAATTTACACAACTCAACAGAAAAAAAGCCAACAACCCAATGGAAAAATGGGCAAAAGACCTGAATAGACATTTCGCCAAAGAAGATATACGGATAGCCAACAAGCACAAGAACAAATGCTCAACATCACTGATGATTAGTGAAATGCAAATCAAAACTACCATGAGCTACCTCCTCAAAATGGCCACCATTAAAAGTCTACAAATAACAAATGCTGGAGGGGTGTGGAGAAAAGGGAAACACTCCTGCACTATTGCTGGGAATATAAGTTGGTACAACCGCTATGGCAAACAGTATGAAGGTACCTTAGAAAACTATACATAGAACTACTATATGACCCAGCAATCCCACTCTTGGGCATATATCTGGACAAAACTTTCCTTGAAAAAGACACGTGTACCTGCATGTTCATTGCAGTACTACTCACAATAGCCAAGACATGGAAACAACCTAAATGTCCATCAACAGACGATTGGATTAGGAAGATATGGTACATATACACAATGGAATTCTACTCAGCCATAAAAACGAACAAAATAATGCCATTTGCAGCAACATGGATAGAACTAGAGACTCTCATACTGAGTGACGTGAGAAAGAGAAAGACACATACCTATGATATCACTTATAAAGACACATACCTATGATATCACTTATGTCTGGAATCTAATATATGGCACAAATGAACCTTTCCACAGAAAAGAAAATCATGGACTTGAAGAATAGACTCTGGTTGCCAAGGGGGAGGGGGAGAGAGCAGGATGGACTGGGAACTTGGGGTTAATAGGTGCAGACTATTGCCTCCAGAATGGAAAAGCAATGAGAACCTGCTGTGTAGCACTGGGAACTATGTCTAGTCACTTATGATGGAGCAAGATAATGTGAGAAAAAAGAATCTATACATGTATGTGTAACTGCATGTATAGATTATTTTTTCTCAGTACACTACAGTAGAAAATTGACAGAACGTTGTACATCAGCTATAAAAAAAATCATTATATAAATAAATAAATAAATAAATAGTTTTATACAATGTGTCATTTAGCAGTGAATAGGTCACAACATGCAATAGATTCACTGGTATTTTAATTACTTTCTTAAGATTCCTACTTCTTCACTGTAGTCCATTTCACAATTACTATTACGATTTCATTATGTAAGACAAGAAGATCTTATTATCAATTTGTCACTTATGTGAAAAATATTTAGCAACTGTTTACAGTATATCAGGCAAGCTGCTAAGTGCTGGGGATGTGGAAATAAGCTGAACAATTGTTCCCATGGAGTATGGAAATATGTTGAAAATTACTTAGAATAATTCAAAATATTATTTTCATCCCTGCTACTGACAATTTCTGCATAAGACATGAGTTCTCTTTTATTAAAATATCCACATTATTTTTGCTGAAAAGAATATATTTTGTTTTAAACCACTAGATGTTTTTACATTAATTTCCTTACCAATAAAGTTAAAAAAAAAACTATGTTCATTCCAGTCAGCCAAATTTGCCATTTTTCAATATTACCCTTGCAAAAAATTGTCATATAATATACTTACTGAGTGGGGGAGATTGGGGACAGGGAGCTACAATACCGAAAGATATCTAAATCTTAGTAACCAGACATGTTCAATAAGGCATATAGTGAAGCTGACCTTTTTTAAATTTCATTCTTTTTTTAAATTTAATTTTATTTATGTTTATTAGCATACAGTTGATTTACACAGTTGTGCTAATTTCTGCTATACAGCATAGTAGTGATCCAGTCACACATTCTTTTTCTCGTACTATCTTCAATCATGTTCTATCCCAAGAGATTGGCTAGAGTTCCCTGTGCTGTACAGTAAGATCTTATTTCCTATCCATTCTAAATGTAATAGTTTGCATCTACCAATCCCCAATTTCCCTTCCATCCCACTTGCTCCCACCTCACCTTTGGCAACCACAAATCTGTTCTCTATGACCATGTGTCTATTTCTGTTTTGTAGATAGGTTCATTTGTGCCATATTTTAGATTCCATATATGTGATATCATATAGTATTTGTCTTTCTCTTTCTGGCTTACTTCACTTAGTATGAGAATTTCTAGTTACATCTATGTTTCTGCAAATGCTATTATTTCATTCTTTTTATGGCTGAATAGTATTCCACTGTATACACATACTACATTTTCTTAATCCGTTCATCTTTTGATGGATATTTAGATTGTTTCCATGTCTTGGCTATTGTGAATAATGCTGCCAAGAACATAAGGATGCATATATCTTTTTGAATTAAAGTTCTGTCTGAATATATGCCCAGGAGTGGGACTGCTGGGTCATATGGTAGTTCTACACACAGTTTTCTGAGGAAACTCCATACTGTTTTCCATAGTGGTTGTACCAATTTACATACCCAACAACAGTGAAGGAGGGTTCCTTTTCTCCAGCATGTGTTATTTGTACACTGGTTAATGATGGCCATTCTGACTGGTATGAGTTGGTACCTCAATGTAGTTTTGATTTTTATTTCTCTAATAGTTAATGATGTTGAGCATTTTCACATGCCTATTGGCCATCTTTATGTCTTCTTTAGAGAAATGTCTATTTAAATCTTTTGCCATTTTTCAGTTGGGTTGTTGGTTCGTTTGCTGTTGAGTGGTATGAATTGATTGTATAATTTGGATATTAGGCCCTTGTTGGTCACATCTTTTACAGAGATTTTCTTCCACTCTGTGGATTGTCTTTTTATTTTTTTAATGGTTTCCAAAGTTGATCTTCATTGAGATTGAAAAACCACGTTCATAGATAAGTTGACACTTTTGATATGACATTCAGATCTCCAGGTACAACAGGTGTACTTTAAGTCCAGCCACACCTCAATTCATCCTTCCCAACATCTGCTTGAATAGCCTTCAGTCACATAATACTGTATCCTTCCAATAAATCTCCCTCCTTACTTAAGCTAGAGACAGACTTTTGTTTGTGAAAAAAAAAAAATCTGCTACTATAGGATTCATTTTGCATTTGATATGTACAATTAACATTACTAATGTTCTCCAACAACTATTCATTTGAGAGTGACTTAAACAATAGTGTTTTAAAATTAATAAATGTGAAATTAATTCATATGAACATTCATTCAACATACATTTATTGAATATCTACTATGTTCATGCCACTATATTAGACAGTGGGAATGTAGGTGCCCTTTCTGTTCTTTAGTCACATACAGAAAATCCCTCTGGTTAATATTTTTTTTTTTATCCTGTATGAGTTAAGAAGGAGAAAAAGGTTCTAAAAGCATTTCTCCCAAGAAAAGAAGATTAAAATTACTCATCATTAATTCATATTTTAGAGGAACTAATAATGAACTAATTAATATAAATTTAATAAAAACACTATTCATCAGACTACTCAGTAATGAGCTGAGTACATTTATTAGGCATCTTATAAAATTTATATATTTCTCAAGTGGCATTTTGTTCCATATCCACTAGCCAAATTTTCCATACTGAGCAAAGTGACCATTTTTAAACAGCTTATGTTCATGGATAATTTAGTTTTCAACTTAAACCTGGCTTTCTGCTAGTAAGTCATAATAAAAATTACTCCATTATGTCTGTTTTAATTAAAATGAAAGAAATGAACAAACTTATTAACAAGGGACTCTGAAATGTCACTGATTGTGTACATACACTTACATATATTTGAAGATTCCCACAGAGTGCCAAGAAAATTTAGTACAATTATAGTGATATTGAAGCTAAACTTTAACCCCTTAATCCTGAACCTAGAATTTTAGTAACAGTATAACAATCTCTCAGTTTTCCCATCTTTAAAGGGAGGATATTACAATCTTCCAGAGAGGATTAAATGAGAATATGCATCTGAGCATGATTTCAGCACAAAACACATAGTTTGTTTCTTCTACCCTTTCAAGTTGTGTTTATTAACTATCTACCTATTTTTAGTGTGAACCTCTGAAGTTGATAGTCAACACCATTCATTTCATAACTACAATGGTTAAACTATTATACAAATATTTTAAAACTATTTTAAATACCCTTTGATTGCCTTTTCCAGAAAGTTCCCCTTGATGTCCCCCCCCCCCTCAATTTTGGCTAAAGCCCAATCATATGCACTTATTGTACCTGATTTTACTTTTACAAGTGCCATCTTTTTCCAATGAGCTTTCTGTTACCTTTTCTCTTTTTTTTTAGTAGACTGAATCATCCGTGGCAACAGGGGATATACTTCCCTTTTCATAGTCACTACACATAGAAAGGGATTAATAAATATTTGCGGAATTAATAAATTCATGAATTCCCTGACTTCAACAGCTTCATAATTATGTAGGGTGACATACATATTTATTATATATGAAAGTAACATCATTTCAACAATTGGATTGTACCATAGATTCTGGTATATACAAATCTATTCATTCCATCTGAATATAAACTCTTTGATGAAAAGGTCATGTTTTATTAACCCTTGTATCACCGAAGTCTGGCAGAGTGGCTAGCATATGTGCAAGATTTGCCAAATATGACTCCTCAGTTCAAGAGAATTAAACACATAAAGTGGGCATGTAGAACTTGGGAAGATGCTGCTACTAACCTTGTGCTGAAAAGTTTAATTCAACGGATTAAAGTGGCAACTTAATACATCACTTAGAAAGAACAGTCATATAATCCAGACAAATGATAAATTTATCTCTTGATAAATGATCCTTGTTTCTGTGTGCAATTAATTGGGATGTGGATATTTTAGAAATGATCATATTGACAATAAACATAAAAGTTTCAGGAACAGTGGCATAAAGGTTTTGGCTAGTAAAATTGATAGTAATAAATTGGCCTGTGAAATATGGTTGATGTATCAGAAAAATAAGTTAGATTGGAGAACAAAAGGAAAGAGTGGCATAAATTCTAAGTTTATATATGTAGTGAATGAAAGTGTCTCTTCCTCTTAGAACCCACATATCTACCTGAAGGTCAATCCAAATAGCCAGAGAGTCAAGATTCTTGTGCAAATGTTGCTATGTATGGCACTTTTATATTCATCTACAATGACAATTATAATTTTTAAAGTACTTATATATGTTACATAATTTTACTAACTGTTTGTAAGCATGAATACTTGTCTAAGAGGGACTTAAGGGTAGATAAGTCTGAAGACCAAAAAAAAAGAAGACCAAATGAACTTGTGATCATTTTCTTTACATTCATTGACACACAGCTAATATCACTTTTAACAACAATGACACAAGAATTTTTTTCTAAAGATGAAATTATATTCACGTTTTATACAGTCTGCTAAATTCTCTTTTAGGGAGGAGTTAAAGTTTTTATTATCTACTTGTATTACCTCTCAGTATTATTTTCCAGCCAAATCCTCATATACCAACCAAGCCAGGACCAGAACTCAAATGATAGGAAACATAAAACTAGGAAATAATAAATAAATTTTATGCTCATGATAATTTCTCAGAATAAATTTCCTCAGTAGAAAACATATCTGAATTTTCTACTAAAGGTTTCTCTCTGTAGAAGATCATTGTCCGTCATGACTTCAAAGCATTTTAAAAAATTATAACAAATTGCAAATTATAAATTACAATAAAAGTCTTCTTACAAGAAGAAAGTCAATTTTTCCCTTTCCTAGGTATAAGGAAAGGGAACAATTGTAGTTGCTTTCCATTATCCTTATCTATTTATTCTGGAACTTGGATGCCCTCATACTGACGGATTTAGTTTATTACTAGTCCAGCTAATCCACCTCTTGGCTGCCTACTCACTCAGTTCTTCAATAGATTTCTTCTGTTTGTCACCCAGCTTCTCTTGTTGCCAACTAATATATCATCTTCCATCTGTTTGAATTCCTCTGTTCTTTCTGGCACAGCTCCGCCTCCAGATTCCCTCGCAGCCACCTACCTTGCTGCCTTTCCATCTGCTAGCATGACTAGTGTCTTCTCTAACCTGTTCCTAATCTCAATCATCTCCAATTTTCTACTTGAATTTATCAAAAGTTTATCTCATCAAGAACTTCTGTGATGGCAATGATACCTCGTATCATACAAAGGGAAAGTTAGAAACATGCATTTAATGTTTTAATTCTTCTATCCTTTTAAGATCATTTACTGTTCTTGGTTTCTTTCAGTGACAATGGCTTGAAGGAATAGAAGGCACTGCTGAAAGATAAGAACTGTCTTTTGATATACAGCCTTCAGCATGGCTCAATTCTTCTTAGTCTTGTGGTTAAGTGCCTTTATCATTGTTCCAAAGTTTTACATTCACTGAAAACCAGCAACGTTTTCTTGAACACCTCATTCTCAGTACAGCTCAATTTTTTAGGTGTAATGTAACAGAAAGAGTTTTTTTCAGGATGTGTTTTATAGTTGCCTACTGGATATAAAGGACTTTATATAAGCAACACAAGCATTTGATAATTACAGTTTCAGGCTTTGATATTTAAGGAGCATAAGGTGGCATTTTCCCTTGACACTGATATATTCGCTTGATGAGGCAGATGCTTATTTTCATGTAGCAGATATAACATATTACAAGTTAAAGAGGACTCAGGAAAAAGTTTAGAACTTTAGACCTATATGCCTTGTCATGAGATTGAAAACTGTCTACTCACATTTCTGGAGTGTATACCCTCACTCTATCCACCACAACTTAGAAAATAATTAAGCTTATGTTTACATGAGGTTCACTTAAAAATTATCCTTCGATCCAAAATAATATTGCAGTTTAATGAAAAGGTAATGCTATATCTATTTACGTTAATTAATGTTAAAAAAGATGTTAAGTTTTTCATGTGTGTTTTAATATATTTTATTATTATTTAGATATGGTAAAGCCAACAGATCTGTTGATGACTATCATTGAAAACACAACTTTTTATACTCACAGATCCTGAAAAGAGGCACATATCTGGGGACATATAGGGAATCATGGGGTTGGGACTGCTTAGGAAGCAGAGTCTTTATTATGGTTTTCTCAGGAAGGAGGCAAATCCTAAATGGCTAGTTTGAATTATTTCAGGGAGCTCTGGGGCATTGGGACAGATCCTGTTTGTCTGGTACTTGTCCCTGGGGTGATTAGGGAAGGAGGAAAGTGGCTCCTGAGAACTCTGATAAAGAAGGTGGTTAAAGGCATGGCTTTGGATTGGTTGGTTTGCATTTGAAAATGGCATTCTCTCTGGGTAGGGAAGGCAAAACATTAGAATACAAAAAATAAAAAGCATAATTAATACAATATTTAATTCAGGATTAACAACCATTAATAAAATGTTGAGAATTCATCTGATTTGAGGGTTGGAAGTGTCTTCAGGAATAAATGTTTCCAGTGTGATTAAGTAAAGTCTATGAGTGTCCAATGCCTACAAGATAATGTCTAAACAGATTCTTCTGGTAGTTAAGGCCTTAATAATAACCTGTACTCACCTTGTTTGTTCTCAATTACACTTACCTAATTCCTCTATTTCTGTCTTGACACTAGAATATATAGTATTAATTTTTGCTTCCATCCCTTTATGCATATTGTTCTGGGCTCCATTTAATATTTTTGAGCCTGGTTCCTCATTTCTCTTGTAACACTAAAACTTTTAACCTAGGAGTTCCCCTTGTAGCTCAGCAGTAACGAACCGGACTAGTATCCATGAGGATGTGGATTTGATCCCTGGCCTTGCTCAGTGGGTTAAGGATCTGGCATTGCTCTGAACTATGGTGTAGGCTGCAGATGTGGCTTGGATCCTGCTTTGCTGTGGCTATGGTATAGGGTGGCAGCTGCAGCTCCCATTGGACCCCTAGCCTGAGAACTTCCATATGCCTCAGTTGTGGCCCTAAAAAAATAAATAAAATAAAACCTTTAATCAAACATTTTGCCTGATGCTATGTTGTAAAATTTCCCTGCATCTGAATTATTTGTTCTATTGAAAGCATAGCCCTTTATCTTTTTTTGCATCTAGAAAAAGCATGCAAGAAGATCCTTAATTAATGCTTGTTCATTGCACTGAATTGTCTTATAAGATTAAAATGATTAGGAAACAATAAATAATGGTGTAAAAATGTGTATTTATATTCAGAGAGAATAGACTGGTGAAACATGCATAAAGCTATATTAAAATGACACACTCATCAGAGCTGACTCCTAAGAGCACATATGAAAGGGAAATATTTCATAAACTAATTGCTTAGTGAAAATAGTTTAAGGAGGAACAAATTTTATCATTTTCTCATATGAGAGAGAAAAGTAGACTAAATCTCTTGGTGTCACTATTATAATTCATACTTGAAAAAGTTTTCTGTGTATTTTACAAAGCTTGTAACTCATAAGGACTGTTTACTAAAGAATCCTATAGAGGATTACCTTGTGATATAAACATAAGCGCAGATTCAGTCTGTATGTGTGTTTAGAAAATGGGCAAACAATAAATAATGTGGTAAAAATGCATATTTATATTCAGAGAGAATAAATTAACTTTTACTTTTTTATTCTTCTAATCTTCCATAAATAATTGATAACTTTCTACAAACTTAGTTTTCGTTGACTAGATAGATAGAAAGACAGAGATATACTTTTTCTTCTTAGATTTATTATAATGTATGTGCAAACATCCCTTATTAATACAAGTATATTTATTCTCTATAAGAAAATTGACTGCTTGTTTACCATTTTAAAATATTCTTCTCAGCTGTTTCTCATTCTACTAAATCACCTCTAAAATTCACTTTAATCTAAATTACAAAACCTTTAATAGTGAATGAAAATATTTCAGATTTCTTATAAATTGATTTTTAGAGGCATTAAAATATATGTCAAATATGAATTAAGTACATTTTTCTTTCAAAAATTTTACATTTAATGTTTCACTACTATATGGATTTCTCATTCCATTTTCCTTATTTCCTTTTTATTATATCCTTTTTGTATTTTCAGTCTCCTTTCCAACCGATTTGAATAGGATCATACTTTGCCACGATAATCATTATCTAAACTCATTTTGATGTTTCACCTCATACATTATTGTTGATATTCAAACATTCTAATTAACCTTTTATTAGTTTCTCTCAATTGATAACCTATAAAAATTAATTGCAGTGAATGTGGGATTTGGAACTGAGCACATCTCATTATAGATTCCCCTCACACAATCTGGAAAATATTCTTTATCTGACCATCAGATATTTTCAGTGAGATTGATTAATGGCCTGGTTTGAGACTAGAACAATGACTGAGAGGCTTAGATAAATGCAAGTGCATGCTACATGACTCCCTTTGTTTAAACAATCTCCCCATGTTGCCCCATTAATTTTACTGGTGTGATCTTGTCACCCAGCATTGGGCTTTTTCTTCTAATGTCACCTTAGCCAGATCCAACAAGTAGCACTGCCATTATACTCATTATTCAGAATTTACTGTCATTAGGCAACACCACGTTTGAGTTTCTGCTCCCTCTATTCTATTTTCTTTTAGATTCCATTTTACTAGCAGTAAAGGGGCCACCTCAGCCAGAAAGAATTTAAGTAGAACTGAACACCATGACTCAGCATCAGGAGACCTATAAAATGTAGAGGCAGTTACTTCTCCATTCTTTCTTCCCCTCCCTAAGGAAAAGCTCCCTCCACGTGTAAGTGTCCTCATGTATCTAAACTAGATCAGCCTGGAAGATTTAAACACATTCCATGGTGCCACATTCACAGTGCCACACTGCCACCAGACAGATGACAGGAAAGCCAAGCAACAGAGTAACACCACCATAGCAGAATTGAAATGCAGTGTGAAATGCTTGAAAAGAATTTTTCCTATGCTATTACTATCATTGCTCTGTAGTTCCTTTTTCATTTTTTAATAAATACTCCCCATTTTACAAAAAACATTTGACTTTACCCATTACTGGTTCTTTATAGATTATAAACAAACATATTTTTAAAAACTTAACATCAGTTAATATACAATATAATGATATTATCTACTTAGTATTATATACATGTTATATATATATGTTTTATAAAATATATATAGTGTATGTGTGTGCATATATGCATAAGTATACATATACACATACATATTAATAGCATAAATGTACTGTTGAAAAGCATCCTTAAAAATTTTTACTATATTTAGAGTTTAGTAAATCTTCGTTAATGCTATTTTCCCACCTGAAAGAAAGGTGTAGGAATTCATATTATGATGCACATTATTTGCATATTTATTCATGATTTGTCTTGATATTTAAGCAAATAACTTTAATTCACAAGACTGGTAAATACAGTGATATATAAAATTGTACTTTCCAGTTTTGCAGAGTTTTTGTAAATAGTATTTGCATTTTATATAGTAGATTCTACAATTGTATAAGCTTAATTTTTAAAAGACCAAGAAAGAAATAAAACTTTTTTCTAGGGGATGGTGAGAGTTGTAGATTTCAAGATATGCCACCTATGCATTCTTTTTGGAGTAAGACATTCTGGGCAGGAGGGGGTAAAAAAAAAAAAACACTACAGGTAGAAGTCCAAACTGTTTTGTTTCTGAAAACAAGATCTTCCTTCAAGGACAAGGTAGTCCAAATTATTTTAATTCCATCTGTTTTATTTGTATGCAACACAGTATTTGAGTTTGAGTACCTCAGTGCCTTCCTCTGCTTCTGGGGAAAGGATTGAGCATTTTTGCTGTTTACCAACATTTTTTTTTTTACCATAACTTGAAATGTTGACATTAAGAAAATAATATAAAACCAAAGGAATACCACAATCTTGCTAAAACTTCTCCACAGGAGGTAATTTTTTTTCTTTTTTTTTATTCTGTTCACTCAGTATTGCCCCTCCCCAATTTGCAGGTCTCCGTCTATCCAAGACACAGGCATCTGAGCTCTGATACATTCTTGAAAAGCTTTGGCATGCAAAATAAAATACCCTTCGGCACAAAACTGTCCAAAATATAAAATTAAGTCAGCTTTCAATTAGCATAACAATTGAGACTCCTGACACTGCATGGCAATACCGAGGTGTGAGTCAATTCTAGGAATACCGCACCACCCCTGTTCTAACTCAGCACATTCTCTCAATGATCTAATCTAGAGAAAAGCCTCAGACTTACCTCCTATGTTGAATTATCTGTCGTTGTGTGTATAGTATTTATTGCAAACTGTCCATCTGAATGAATGCAGCGGCAGTTACACCACAGCACGCCTCTCTCCTGCAGCAGAAAGCAAGTTAAAAGGACTTCAAGCTGTGACCTCAGAGGAAGGCACAGCCGCTCCCATCCTTCAGCCAACCTTCTGGGGAGAGCAGGTTAGATGACAGTAAAGCTGGCTCTCTACATAGCAATACTTTCAAATAAACCATTCTGTGCTGGGAGCTGGGGGATTTACATCCAAATTCAGCTGGCTAGAGTCAATGCTGCTTCTATGCCTGACAATATTAAGCATTTCACTGCAGTCACTTAATGCAAGAAACTATCTGAGGCGACTTCACAAACCCTGTCATTCTGTTCGCAGTCTAAAGAATGAGCACCGCATGCATAATTCATGCATTAAAATCTTCAATGCACTTCCTGTAGCCGCTGTTCTCTCCAGTAATGGGCTATTGATCACCTCATCGCTAAGACAATTGGAGCGCCGCGATTGGTTTATTTCCACAAATAAAATTACAACCTAAATCACAGGCAGAATCCTCCAACCCTGCAGCATCCACTCGGGTAAAACCCTCACATAGAGGAGAGGGTATTTGCATACTGCAGAATGTTTAAACTGGACTCTTCCACGGAAACGCTCTAGCATCTGTTTCCTTTTATTCAAAGGACGTATTTCTGCGGGTTTGGGGGTGAATATTTTAAATTATAAATGAGATATATAGAGTTGATTCTTTTTTTTTTTTTTTTACCATTTCTGGAAAGTCAACAGGGCTAAACTGAAAATTAAGAAAAAATAAAACAGAAAGGATAACATACTGCTATAAATCATAGCAGATTTTTATCTGAGCTCATTTGAATAACATGTCTTAGAAGACTGTAACCTAAAAAATAATTATTTTTATTTCAATAATATAGAAGAGATTTCCTTTTTTTTCAATTGTCATAGTACATTGCTAAGTATTTTGGATCGTAGCACCAGGACTCTGGGTGTGTCAGTAGTTCTGAGAGCCCTTTCTCTCAGAATTTAAGCTCCTAAGAACATGCTAGTCTTTTTTCACTGTCTCAGAAAAAAAAAAACCTTGAAACAAATTGTACATTTATTATGCTAATATTCATTAAAGGAAAACACAGGCAGCTTTTTAAATTATCACAGTAGTATTTAAAAATAATTACCAAAATGGGAGATCCATGTAAAATAGCCAGTGCATTTACCTACAAGATACATATGCTTATTTTCCAAAGTATCCTCATTGTAAAAACTAATTAAATTATATTCACCAAGGCCTGAATATAACGTTATTAAGATCATTTAGAAGCTTAATGCTGTGTCTTTCCAAAGCTCCTTAAATATATATGCACATATATATATAAATTATATTTTATATTTTATCTATAAACGGATACCAGACACACACACACACAAATATCATATTTCTATGTCACCACAACTGACCATTGGCTAGACCAGAATGAAACCTTCAAGTTAATGGCTCAGAACTAGAGTAAAAGCAAGGATTACTAACAATTACACTGCAGAGAGCAATTCATCATTGAAGGAGGCATGATCATGGTTGTTTTCACTGAATAAACCAATAATAATTGATATTAGCCTGTGAAGGTAATAGAACCCTGATGACAATAGAGATGGAGATCAGGGATGTTTGGGAAGATAGCACTTCCTTCCAATGCATTCAAGAGCATAATCCTGCTAGGCCGTAGAGAAAATAGGTGCACCTAGCTGATAAAGATCATGCTAAAATATTCTAATGGTAGCCTGAGAAATTAACTATTCAGGTGCTTACTATATACTCCATACTCCACAGTGTTCTGTTCAAGTCAGATTCTATTTGTACATTTATATATATTACTTCTAACATAATACAATTCAAGTAAAGTAATATTTATCAGAACAATATTCTTTATACAGAAAATTCAGAGACCTCAGACACTTGAAAAATTATATAAATTAGAGTTAAGGATTACTATCCTGCCAAGAGTTTTACCCATTAATCATTTATAGAAATAATGAATGAAGATAACATCTCATTTAAAAATAGAAAATGCAAAACTTTGAAATTTAAGCTATCATGTATAAGGATGTAGAGTACAATCATTTAGGAGATATAAATTGCTGACTAAACCAAAACAATTACAATAATGTAAGCTTTAGATATTTAAGTACTCTGAAATGACAGAATTCAATAGTACATAATCAGGTGGATAGGGAGAACATTAGCTTACTCTTTCTCTCCTGCAGTGACTGAGAGCAAAATCAGTATCTTTTCTCACACACAAATACCTAAGACCCAAGTCTAAAATGATGATGGCAACTTTGCATTTACTTGGTGAATTTTCAGATTCATTTGTTTTAAAAGTGAGACACACACACACACACACACATACACACACACACATCCCTCATCAACCTAGAAATGACCAAGATTAGAAATCAGCAAAGAAGGGAATAGCATAGCCTGAGAAAAGCTACGGAGATACTGAGTTCCTAAGAAATCAGAGTGGGACAGCAAGCAAACCTTGAAAGGAAACACCTAAGTAAAATAAATCAATTGTGCTCCCAGATAAGATAAAGCCCAGATTGTAATAAGATTGTAATAAGAACCAGTTTCCACTTTCCAGAAGTCTGGCTATGCCTGAGAAATACACTTAACCAATCTTTTCAAATGGATGGAAAACAGAGATGGCTATTTTAGATGAATTTGATCTCTCTGCAGATCTAGAGGCTTCCCAATATTTTGAATTTATAATGCACATAAAATATGGAGTGAACTCTGTAATGTACAATAGGGTCAATTGAGTGAATCAAAATTTGTGAATAAATCAAAACAGTCTACTAAATTTGCGGTATCTATTAATATCTATACCTAGCCTGCCTAACTCTTGTAATTTGGAAAAATACATAATTTATATACATTATAAGGATACATAATTCAATGTATTATGAGAGACAGGAAAATAATTCGGCCTACCAAAGTTTCTACATTCCTGAGCTCAAGAGATGTGGGAACAGACTGAATTTATTCTCTGAGATTTAAGACACTGTTTCCTCTTTGCTCATTCTGTCCTACCTATAACATAGTCATCTCCTAATCATAACACATTCATTTAATCAAAAAAATATTTATTATGTGCCTTCTACATGAAAGGAATTGTGCCACATGCTATATATAGTGGCTGCCTCTAAGGTATTCATACTTTAGTGAGGAAAAGTAAATACATAGAATCAGAGTGATGAATATAATTACCCTGATACATGTTAAAGATATGCAAATGAGATAATTACTAAAGCATGCTGTGCCTGTATGCTAAGTAACTGCTAGATAAGTGTTATATATGAGGCATAGCAGCAGAAGAAATATTGGCATCACCAACTGATCATGGGGCATTAGGAAATGATTCACAGAGGTGGTGCTAGTTAAAGAAACTGAGTGGCAAATGGACTTAATGTTTGACAAGTCTGAAATTCAATACAAGCTTCCTAGAATTTGTACCAAACCAAATTCAGGTGCTTACCCTGCACAGTAAAGCCAATCTACTGACACCAGTTGTTGGAGAAGGAGAATAGAATGTTTACTTTAAGGCACCAAGCAAGGAGTCTGGGGCAGCTAATGTTCAGAGAACCAGAACCCTCAGAGGAGTTTCAGGCAGCATTTTTAAAGGCAGGGTTAGGGAGAAGAGTCCTGGAGTATGTGATCAGCTTGTGCACAGTTCTCTGATTGGTTGATGGTGAGGTAACAGGGCAATGTCATAAAGGTCAATATTATCAATCCTCAGGCTCCAGAAAACCTGGGATCTATGTTCTCATAGTCATTGAGTAGTTAACGTCTTCCATTTGGTGGACGTTGTAGCATCTGTTTAAAAAAAAAAAAAAACTCAGGAAATGTGTATCAGACACTAGATATTTTAGGAAAGAACTGAAGATTGTGCAACTGCCATACGGCTGATTTACTGTTAAAATTGTTACCTGTTCTCCTAACCCACCTGCTACTTTTGTCATTACATGTTCATGTCCTTTCAATCATTAATTCATGAGCCAGGCTTCTGTGATCTAAGGGAGGCCTGGGTGAATACAGCTTTCCTATAAAAGAGAAGGAGGCAGAGGACATAGGGAGAGGGATCTGTCATGGAAAGGTGTCATAGGGTCCTGCTTGGTTACAAATTCATACCAGCTTCGATGTGCTACCTATATTCCATGAGGATGAGATTTATCATGTAAAAATCAAGTTAAATATCGATCTCTTTATCTTCTTGGAAGAATTAAATAAATGGCTTAGAGTGCATAATTAAAAACACAGTTTTTATAGTCATCCAAATAAGAGTTTAAATTCTGCCTTGATTTCCCCATCTCTAAATGGGAACTTTAGTGATATCCCAGTTATTAGAAAATTCAAATATTGCAATATCTTTGTCACTTAGTGCAGTTTCTGATACAGTAAGGACTTTAGAAACATTAATTTATTTTCTCTCAAAGTTTGGTCTTAGAAGATTTGAAGGGGAAAGTTATTTTTAGTAAAGAAAAGAGCATGCATTTGTAGAGAGACAGGCCATCACTTGATATGCTTGAGAAACAAGTATCTATATTACGAGAATTTTGGAAACAATGGACATTTGGTCAGGTGATAAGGTAAATTACACAAAATCTGATTAACATAGGGCTGTTTTTTAAAACTGTTAAACTCCTGATTATACACAGTATTTTTAACATTGTTAAGGATTCTGAAGCTTTCCCACTGAGATGAGGTATTTAAAGATTTCATCAAGAGTTATATGACCAGATTTTGTAGCTAGAGGATAGACTGGATAGATTCCAGATTAACTAATGGATTGCATCCTCTCTAACTCTGCCTTTTTACATTCCAGAAGACCAAAAAATGGTCAGTTTTGTATTAAAAGTATACAAAAAACACACGTCTAGTAATCACTATTTGTTTTTAAAATAAAAAAATTAAAATATGGAAAATAAAATTATTTACTACTGTTCTAAATACATAATACTTTGTAAATATACACCTCTCTCCAATGCACATTATGTCATTGTGTCTGAACTAATTTATAAAGAAGATATTATTATTACTCTCTATAGATAAGAAAATAGGCTGAAATAGTTTTAAGTAGCTTTCCTAAGGGTACATAGATATAAATCATAAAAATTTAAGTTCCATATGACCAAAGTCCATGTTTACCACACTATGATATCCTTTAACAATATTTTTAAACATTCACCAAGAAAGGAACAAAATAGAGCTAAAACTATCAACACAGAAGGCGTCTGCAAACTTAATGCTGAGGAAAAAAGTGCATAACTCACATATCATCGTTCCAATTATATAAAATTTAAAAGCAAGCAAGATGGTATGATGCTATATTGTGCCTACAAATATATGTAAATAAGACATGAAAATCAAGGTCTGAAAAGTGTATAAATACCAAGTTCTGGATTGTAATTACTTCTGGGGAGAGGAAGAAGGGTATTAATGGGGAGGAGGACCAAGAGGATTTCATATGCATAAACTTTTATTCATCAAGCTAGTAGGGGGCATTCATCTTTCAGTTAAATAAAGAAGAAATTAGCTATAGGGAACAGGTATTTTAACATGGCTCCATTGTCCATGAAACATTAAAGCATTCCTAGTTCCATTAATATCCCCAACATCTTCTCAAAGTTTCAGTTAGCTTACAGAGCTTAGTATACACAAATAATTTCCCAGTTCTCATATAAATGACCAACAGTAGTTCAGTCTCCATGGAAAATGAAGCTAAGACTTCTAATTAATGGTTATGGGTATAATTGAAAAATATGAAGTCTTTTAAGTCTACAGAAGTATAACAACTCTCAAATAATTACAATAATTTCTATTTAATTATATTTACTTTTCATATTTTAAGAGAGGCAGGTTTGCTTTTTACAGGACTAGATGCTCTTGGAGGAAAGCATATTTAACTTCAAGTGAGAGATACCAACAGCCAGTCCTGCACCATGAGATTTCTTGAACAGTTCTGGGTACATTCCAGTATGAATCTCTAGATGCACATTAGAAAGGAACTTTAAAATTTTCATTCAGCTTCTTTTATCTAGTAACGTATTTAAAGATTCTCAAAATGGTTCAGTCTAAATACATTTCTAGCCTCAAGACAATTTAGAGTTACTTCATTATGTCTCAATTTCTTTTACTCAATAAAAAACTGTACATTATCAGGTCTTTTAAGATTTTTGAGCTATTGAAAAGAATGGTTTTACCCATAAGTGACTCCTTTAAGAAGGTTTATTACAAAAATAAGGTTTATTGTGTGAATTGATGAATGAATAAATACCCAAACCAAAATAAAAGATATATTCGCTATTAACATTTAACAGATTAAAAACAGACTATTTTTATGGACTTTATACAAGTTTTAGCCTCATTATTGCTCAAAAGTACTTAAAAACTTCTAAATAGATATATACTTTAAATGACCAGATCATGATTATAATGCACAAGTATATATTGTGTGTGTGTGTGTGTATATATAGATAGATAGATAGATGTGCATATGTATACAAATATTTTACAACTTTAATGGAAGTATACTATTTCACATTAGTGTACAAACAACATCATACAACTTGCTGAATTTTTGCAAACTGGCACAGCTATGTCACCCACACTCAGATCAACAAACAGTACATTATCAGGAGCCCAGAGGCCCTGTGTTGTCCCTTCCATCCTTCATCATTTGCAAAGATAGCTGCCGTCCTGAGGGCTAACATCCTACATTAGCGTCACCTGGTTTTTCACACAGCCATTTAAAACCAAACTATACTGCTGCAGAATTCTCCAGATATAAAACCATTTCAGAAATAACTTTGCATAGACATTTTTACGTACACTTTCCATTCTTACTTGACCCTAGTTCAATGCAGAATGTAACTGTTGTACTTTCATTTAATATGGCATAAGGTATAAGTTTTTTTTTAAATGAATACTTTGGAAATTTTATTTTTCTACCCCAAACTGGGTCTCATAGCAGGATATTAATGTTTCAGTAAGTTCTTTTGTAAAATATTTGTTTTCATGGAGTTATTGCATAAAGCAATCAACTTTGCTTCTTCATAAGGAGTTTTATCTCTAAAATTGCAACTGTAATTTCCTGGAAAAGATTCTATCATAGACATTTGTCCTATGAGGTTAAAGAAGCACTCATAAAGAAAATACAACTAATATTTTGGTTGTAGGGAGTAGGTGTGGGGATCTTCTGAACAAAGTGACACTTCACTGAAATATACAAGCTAAAATTAAAAAATAATTGATCTAAAATAGGGATTAATTTATAAGAATAGCATATGTCCTAGACTGACTTCTTGGTGCAAAATTTTCAGATGAAAAACTCTTGGTTAGTATAGGGCCCAGTAATAACTGTGTTTGAATAGTAATATAAATGAATGATAAAAAGAAAAATAGATATATGGAAAGAAAAATAGGTACATGGAAAGGAAAACAAGTACATGGGAAAAAAACTGATGTGCGGTGTGCAGGTGTGAATGCAAAGAACACATGTCTTTCTTCCAATCCAGTAAACATTTGACCTGAACATTTTTTTCAAAAATATTCATTGACATGGGAAATAACCATTGACATGGGTATGGGTCAAAATTGAACTTGGTATCAAGAATCTAATGAGTTTTGTCTTCAATGGTTAGAATGAATGGTCTTTTGGAACTGGTCAATACAAGCTTGTTATAGGTCATTTTAATTTTGGGGTATTTTGCAAGGCAGTTGTTACACAGAATCATCAATGGTAATTAATGTTATAAACTTTATCTTATCTACCTGGATAACCTGACAAATGATGTATAATGAATTTAAACTTATATCTCCAGCCAAAATTTATTTTCTAAACTCCAGGCCCACCAGCCCACTTTTGTATTTGATGTTTAATACTTATATATCTCAGGCAATTCATAGATGAACTTAACTTACTTTCTCTAAATTTGATTTTCCTTTCTCTTCTCTGTGTAGGAAATGATACCATCATCCCCTCATCTACTCATTCCAGTAACTGAGCTATCATCTTTTCTACTTGAATGATTATCTATTTTCTGATAAACTCAAATTTTGTCTCTCAGCAAGATAATGTTTCTGAAATACAGATACATCAACTTCGTAATTCAACTTAGTTATATCTCACTCTGATATAAATGAAGTCTTTATACTTCTCCCAAATCTAATCTTCTCCAGTCCTTCCCTGTGGTGGTAAATGAAAGCACTCTATCTCATCTGCTTAAGTCTATGGCTTCAACCCTCTTTTCTACCTCATAATTATATGCTGTATCCATCTGCTTTCTTTCTGTCTTCATTGTCAATAATAAAGTTCAAACTGGAGTTCCCGTTGTGGTGCAGCAGAAACGAATCCGACTAGGAACCATGAGGTTGCGGGTTCAATCCCTGCCCTCACTCAGTGGGTTAAGGATTGATCTGGCATTGCTGTGAGCTGTGGCATAGGTCACAGACGTGGCTTGGATCTGGAGTTGCTGTGGCTCTGGAGTAGGCCGGCAGCAACAGCTCCGATTAGACCCCTAGCCTGGGAACTTCCGTATGCCACAGGTGAGGCCCTCAAAATGACAAAAGAGAAAAAAAAAGACAAACTATCATCATCTCTTTCTTAGGCTACTGAAACAGTCTTAGAGGTGAGCTCCCTATATCCATTCTGCTGCTGACAAATCCATATGAGATATTATATATAATGAGATCATCTAAAAGAGTCTTTTCAAAAATGCCAGTGTCATCATATTGCTTACCGGCATAAGAGTGTTCAATGTTTTTGTGCTCTCTTTCCCCTCTACTTCGTTATATTCTAGCCACTCTGGCCATCTCCCTGTTTCTTCCTACTTTAAAACTTTATTCTTCCTCTGTTAGGATTATTTTTTCCAAACATTTGCTTAGCTGACTCATTTTTTAGGCCGTACATTCTACTTTACCAATTTGAGAACTATGATACTTCCTTCTGCCATTTATTCTTGCAATGCTCAGTAACTTTCCTTTAAATCTGACAAAAATTATAAATAAAAATACACTATTGTAATTATTTAATGTCTAACTCTTCCACTATAACATAATATTCACTACAGCAAAGACCATATTAGTTTCATTTGCCTTTCACTTATCACAGGTATGTTGTATAGCACCGTGATTGCCACACAGGATACCAAATATTTGATGAATGATTGGATAAATAAGTCAATATACAATGTGTGTTTGTATTAGAGGCTCTGACTCTTTAAGTTTGAATTATTAGGCTCTATGATAGATTTGAACAGATAGACTAAGCTGCCTGCCTTTGAAAAAATACTTCATTTATTTTTGATCTTTAGCTAGTGTGTATTAAGCTTCTTTCTAAAAATCTGCCCTACTTGCTTCTGTCCCAGGAATTTGTCTCCCTGGCTTGTCAAACAGTACTGGTCAGTAGACTCTGACCTATTGTTATTCATGTGGGACATTCTGCTCTGGCTTTGTGTCCAAACTCATTTATTCTTAATTAGAGAAGTTTTGTTATCTCCACAACCTTAGCTATGCTCTAACCTGCCTGAATTCTCTGTTGTCCAAAACAGAACACTGATTGGATGCTATTAATTCTAATAACTTTAGCTGTTGTTTTAGCTTCTCTTTTTCCAGGGAGAGTTTCCTCAGCCCTTTAAGAATTTTCTTAGCTGATTCCTAAATTTCTAGTAGTTTAAAGCTGATGTATTCAGATTTGTTGTGGAGATGCCAATGATGTTGAAAAACCCTTGATGGCTTTAATTTATTTAACTTACGTTTTTTTCTGAGTGTGATCTATTTCTGTACTCTCACCGATTAAGAAGTCTCTTTCCTTCTTAATTAAAACCATGAAAACCTCAGTTGCTAAAGATGATTATCAATATTTTTTCAGTTTAATAAATTCATAAGTATTGCTTAACAGTAGGTAATTTTTTTAAAGAGAGAAAGAGTAGTTTTTCTCCTAACTTGTTTTGTTTATTTTTTTCAAATATGCTTTTCTTGCATTCCCTATGAGTTGTAAAGAGAGAGGCATTGGATCTAATAAACATTCATTACTTACACCCTGGGGGTTTAGTATCATGTTTTATACTTACTTGCTGTTTGTAGATAGCCATATTACTTAAGCTCCTTAAATCTCAATATATTTATTAAACGAAAATACTAAAAACAAGTATAATGCCTCCGCCATAGGAATACTGTGAGATTTGATTAAATAAAAGAACATTAAAAGAACTTACCTCATGTAGTGCCTCAACATAGTGTTAAAAGTTGTTAGTTACTTTTATTGAGTAAACTCACTGCAAACTGTTGCCATGCTTTCTGCTGCTGGATAATGGGCATATAGGCACAAAGCACTCATAAAGCAGGTTTACAAAAAATGTTTGGCATTCCCATCATGGCGCAGTGGAAACGAATCCGACTAGGAACCAAGAGTTTGCGGGTTTGATCCCTGGCCTCATTCAGTGGGTTAAGGGTTTGGCATTGCTGTGAGCTGTGGTGTAGGTCACAGATGTGGTTCAGGTCTGATGTTGATGTGACTGTGGCGTAGGCAGGCAGCTGTAGCTCCGATTAGATCCCTAGCCTGGGAACCTCCACATGCTGTGGGTGTGGCCCTAAAAAGAAAAAAAAAAATGCTTATTGATTGATAAATTCAACCAGATTTTTTTTCCTGAGCCTTTGTTTTATCAAGATATAATGACTCAGAATATACTACTTCAAAAAAATGCTATCATTCAGATTTGAAAAAGAGATAAAAGAGTTTCATAGAAAACAAAAGCTAAAAGCATTTAGTACTACTGGATGGGCCTTACAAGAAATGTTGAGGAGACTTCTCTAAGTGAAAAGGCAAGACTACAGCTAGAAATACAAAAATTATGAAAGGAAAAAAATCTCACTGTTAAGGCAAATATACAGTAAAGGCAGTAAAAAAAACTTCTTATAAAGCTAATAATATGGTTAAAAGATAAAAGTAATAAAATCATCTACATCCACAAAAATATAAGGGATATACAAAACAAAAAGACATGAAATATGATTTCAAAAACATAAAATGTGGGGCGCAGTGGAAATGCAAGGCCATTAGATGCATTTGAAATTTAGGAGTCATCAACTTAAAATAATCATGTATATACAGGTTAGAATATATATCCAAGCCCAAAAATCTATAATAGATATGCACAAAAAAGAGAAAGGAATCCAAATGTAACACTAAAGTAGTCATTAGGTCACAGGGAAACAGAAAAAGAAAGCAAAAAAAAGAACTCTAAAAATAATCCCATATAGCAAAGATGACCAAAAACATTTATTAGATAAATTGTTAAGTGAATAAATGTTTAAATGAATAAATTCGAAAATGTGTAGTTTCAGAATTATATACTATTTTCTTTGGTATTTTCATCAGACTATGGGCCTTATATTCAGCGTACTTACTTTCCTATGACATAGAAATATGTGAGGACTGAATAATACATCTTATCATGACCTCTTCAAGAGTGGAACACAGTATTAATCACATTGATAAATATATTTTTAAAGAAAATCCCTTGAATTCATTTTTCTCATGTAGTCATAAATCAGCTTTTCCCCACTGGTTCATTACATTGGCCAATATGCTTTGTGATATAGATATACCAAGTGAATGACTTGCTCAGCTTTGTGGAATATCCTATCTGTGGCCATACTCTAATTAAAATTAAGTGGCACAGAAAAGGACAACCCTCTTCATATTGTAAGACGTTTTGCCAATATTTTATAAAACCAAAAATGAATGAACACTGATTCATTAGGAAAATAATATGTTTAATTAAAACAACAAAAAAGTGTTACCATGGTCATGGAGATTTCATGCCACTGTCAGTGAATCTAAATACTTGCCAGCAATTGAATATCTTGGATAATTTCTGTAATAAAGAAATATCTCTGCATTTTCTTAAAATATAACCCCCAAACAATTAACAAATGGTATTAAACACATACCCATGAACAATTACATTAAGTGTAAATGGACTGAATGGTCATATCGAAAGACATAAAGTGGCTGAATGGATAAAACACAAAACAAAACAAAACCAAGATTCATACAAATGCAGCCTATAAGAAACTCACTTGAGATCTAAAGACAAACACAAATTGAAAATGAGAGAATGGAAAAAGGAATTCTATGTACATGAAAACAAAAATAAGATGGAGTAGCAATACCCACATCAGACAAAGTAGACTTTAAAAATGACTATAATTAAAGGTAAAGAAGGATATTACATAATGTTCAAGGGACTGATAAAAAGAAGATGTAACAAGGCAAATATGTATGCACCCAACATAGAAGCAACTAAAGACATAGAGAAAATGTTAAAAATCATAAACAAATAAATTGACAGCAATACAAAAGTAATCAGGGACCTAAACACCCTGCTTCCGTCAATAGACAGATCATTCAGAAAGAAAATCAATAAGGAAACAGTGATTTTAAGTGACACATTAGGTTTTTGGCCTTAATTGATATATAAAGAACATTCCATTCAATAGGAGCAGAATACACATTCCTTTCCAGGGCACATGAAACATTCTCCAGGATAGATCATATGCTGGGCCATGAAACAAGTCTTAATGAAATCAAGATTGAAATCATATATTTTCTGACTATGGTGCTATGAGACCAGAAATCATCCACAGGAAAAAATGAAAAAACACAAAAACAGGGAAGGTAAATAATATGCTACTAAAGAACTAATTGTCACAGGAGAAATCAAAGGAGAATCAAAAGATACCTGAAGACAAATGCAAAACCTATGGGACACAGTAAAAGTCATTCTAAAATGAGATTTCATAATGATGCAAACCTTCCTCAGAAATCAAGAAAAAATTTCAAATAAACAATATAAACTTACATCTAAAGGAACCAGAAAAAGAAGAACAAACAAAACACAAATTTAGTAGAAGAAAATGAATATTAAAGTTAGAGCACAAATAAAAAAACTGAGACTAAAAATAGTGAAGATTAATTGAACAAAGGGTTACTTCATTGAAAATATAAACAAAAGTGATAAACCTTTAGTCAGATATATCAGAGAGAGAGAACCCAAATAAAATCAGAAATGAAAAAAGGATAAATTATAGTCAACACCCCAGAAATACAAAGGAACATAAGAGATTATTATAAACAATTATATGCCAATACAATGTACAACCAGAAAAAAAACTGAATAAGTATCAATAAATCAGAACACTTACCAATAAAGAATTGAATCAGTAGTGAAAAAAAAATCCATCAATCTAGGACCTGATGGCTTCCCAGTTGAATTCTACCAAACATTAAAAAAAAAATGAATGCCTGTCCTTCTCAAACTATTCCAAAAATTGAAGGGGGAATGAATGGTTCCAACTCATTCTATGAGGCCAGCATCACCCTTCTACCAAAACAGACAAAAAACACCACAGAAATAGAAAATTACAAGCCAATATCATTGATAAATACAGATGCAAAAATCCTCAATGAAATATTAGCCAACTAAATTCAACAATATATTAAAAGGATCATATACCATGATCTAGTGGAATTTATCCCAGAGTACAAGGATGATTCAACATTCACAAATTAGTCAATGTGATACAAAACATTAACAAAATAAAATTAATAAAAGATAAAAATAATAAATAATTTAAATAAAAATATTAATAAAAAAATCTTACAATCATCTCAATAGATGCAGCAAAACTTCTGGCAAAATTCAACATCCATTTATGACCAAAACTCTCAACAAATTGGGTTGAGAGTATTATATTGAATGTAATAAAGGATATATATATATATGCAAACCTATAGCCAACATCATACTCAATGATGAAAACAGAAAGTCTTTCTCCTAAGATAAAGAGGAAGAAGGAAGTAAAACTGTCACTGGAGATAAAATTATATATATATAACACGCACACACACACACACACACACACACACATAAATGTAGAGAGAGAGGGGGAGAAAGTTCTTTAGATGCCACCATAAAACTAGTGGAACTGAAAAATGAATCCATTTAACATGTATGATAAAAAATTAATACACAGAAATCTGTTGTGTTTCTATACACTAACAACAAACTATCAGAGAAATTAAGAAAATAATTCCAGGAGTTCCCATCGTGGCTCAGAAGAAAAGAATCTGACTAGTATCCACGATGACTCAGGTTTGATCCCTGGCCTCACTCAGTGGGTAAAAGATCTGGTGTTGCCATGAGCTGTGGTGTATGGCACAAATGTGGTTCAGATCTGGCATTACTGTGGCTGTGGTGTAGGCCGGCAGCTACAGCTCTGATTTGACCCCTAGCCTGGAAGCCTCCATAGGCTGTGGGTGCATCCCTAAAAAGATAAAAGAAAAAGAAAAAGAAAGAAAAGAACTTCAATGACCATGCATCAAAAAGAAGAAAATACACAGTAATAAATCTAAGGAGGTACAAAACACGTATTCAGAAACTATAAGACAGTGGTGAAATAAATCAAAGGTGACACAGACAACTAAATAGATATATCATGCTTATTGGAAAAATTAACTTTTTAAAAAGCACCATACTGCCCAAGGCAATCTAAGATTCAGTGTAGTCCCTATCAAAATGCCAATGGCATTTTTCACAGAACTAGTACAGATCACTCTAAAATTTTCATGAAACTACAAATGCTCCTAAATTTCTAAAACAATCCAGAATAAGAACAAAATCAAAGGTATCACATACCCTTTACTACAAAGCTACAGTAATTGAAACCAGATGATACTGGCATGGAAACAGACACATAGATCAGTGGAACAGGACAGAGTGCAGAAATCAACCCACACTACATGGTCAATTAACCTACAAAAAAAGAGGCAAGCATATACAGTGGGGAAAAGACAGGCTGTTCAATAAATGGTATTGGGAAAACTGAACAACTACATGCAAAACATTCAAACCTGACTACTTTTTCACCATACAAAAAGAAACTCAAAATGGATTAGACCTGAAACCAGAAAACTCCTAGAAGAAAACATAGACAGCATGATTTTGGATGTTGGTCTTAACAAAAGTTTTTTTTGGCTATGTCTCCCCAGTCAAGGAAAACAAAAGCAAACATAAACAAATGGGACCTAGTCAGACTAAAATGCTTTTGCATAGAAAGGAAACTGTCAACAAAACAAAAATGCTGGCTCCTGAATGGGAAAAAAATATTTTCAAATGATCAGTTCAGTAAGCAGTTAATATCTAAGACCTACGACTCAATATGAAAAAAACAAACCTATTAAAAGATAAGCAGAAGACCTAAATAGAAATTTTTCTAAAGACATACAGATGGCGAACAAATTAAACAATGCTCAGCATCATTTATTAGGGAACTACATATAAAAACCACAATGATTTATCTCTTCACTACTTACAGAATGGCTATTATCAAAAAGACAACAAATAATAAGTGTTAGCCTCAATGTGGAAAAAAGGGACCTCTTATGCACTGTTGGTAGAAGTGTAAATTGGTGTAGCCACTATGGAAAACAGTATGGAGATTCCTTAAAAAATTAAAAATAGATCTTCCATACAGTCTAGAAATTCCACTTCTGGATATTTTTTCCCAAAGAAAAATACTTATTCAAAAAGATATACTCACCCCTATGTTCACTACAGCATTATTCACCATAACCAAGATATGGAAGTATATCTTATGCCTAGCAGTAGATGAATGGATAAAGAAGTGGTATAAATAAAAATGGAGTGTCAGCCATAAAAAAAGACTAAATTTTGCCATTTGTGACAAAATGAATGAATCTAGAGGGTATTATGTTAAGTTAAATATGTCTTTCTTTGTCTTATTTCACCTTTATAGAGAATAGAAGAACAAAGAAAATGAAAAAACATAAGTGAATTAGAAAGGATTAGGGAGATGAGTGAAATCAGTGAGAAAAATTAAAGGTACAATCTTCCAGTTACATAATAACTGAGTTGTGGTGATGAAATCTACAGTGTGGGGAGTATAGTCAATAGCAATGTAATATCTTTGTATGGTAATAGATGGTACTGAGACTTATTGTGGTGATGATTTAGTAATGTACAGAAATACTGAATCACATTTTATGTACCAAGAGGTACCAAATTATACTTCAAAGACAAACTCATAGAAAAAGACATCAGAGTTTTGGTTACCAAGGTTGGGAGTGGGAGGTTGGAGAAATTGGATAAAGGCAGTCAAAAGATACAATCTTCCAGTTACAAGATTAATACATACTAGGGATGTAATATATAACATGATTAATACGATTAAACTGCTATACATTATATATGAACATTTTAAAGAGAGTAAATCCTAAGAGTCCTCATCATAAGGAAAAACTTTAAATTTTTTTCTTTTATTTTGTATCTATGTATAAAATATAATGGATCTTCACTAAATATTGTGGTAATCATTTCATCAAGTATGTAATTCAAATAATTATGCTGTATGCCTTAAACCTATACAGGGCTGCATATCAACTATATCTCATTAAAACTGGAAGAAAAAAAAGGAAAAGAAAGAACTATCTCCAATTAGGAAAGACATTTGTAGAAACACAAGGGTAACTTTAAAATACTATGAACATCTTTTTAAAGTGCTGATTCTTATTTAAACTTTCACTCACTCATTGCTAAGAGGGAAAAAATAATCAGGGTTTTAAAGTAATTTAAGTATCGAACATAACAGAATCCTATTCTGGGATGGTGAAACACCTAATCTTAGTTCAAATTCCAAGTAAATGACATTATTATGTATGTATTATTAACTACTCAATGTTAGATTTTTATAGTGCATAAAAATATCAATTGTGTCTGACATCAAATAATAGATTTGATTATAGGTAATAGATTTTCTTACATAAACAATCTCAAATAAAATGGCTTACAGATATTGAAATTTGTGTGAGTCATTTTCCTAAATATGATTTATCAAATTTAGTGACTCCATCATCATCCTTCCAATGCTTTGTTTTCATTCGTGGTACTCTAATAACCTGAGACTTAAACAGTAGTTTAGTACACTGATACTCATTTATAAACATATAAAAAGCTAAAAAAATAAGTTAAATGACAATTGTGTTTACACTTATATTGCCTTCAGCTTCTGACTCAAAAGTAGTGCAGATAGTTTACACTCATATTGCTTTTAGCATCTGACTCAAAAGTAGTGGTAATCTATCTGGGCCTCTGTATTGTGCAGTCCTAGGGAACATCATCTGGGATCATTTTCCCTCTCCCTAAAGAATTCTTTGCCACTATTTATGGGAAAAATCTGATGGCAATGAATTTTCTTAGTTTTGTTTATCTGGAAATGTTTAGCCTACATTTAGGAGAGATATTTTGTTAGGTACGGAATTCTAGATTGACATTTTTTTCCCTTTTCTTCCAGTACTCTAAAGATGCTGTTCTTTAAAGATGTAGGTTGTATGTAGGAGATTAGATAGAAGATGTTATGAATGACATTGAAGTTTCTGGCTTGAAAAAAAATCAGTGGATGTGGACACATATAACTGAGATTGACTAAGAAAATAACAGTAAGTGCAAGAAAATAAAGAATTATAAAATTGGTCAGTCTTACTCACTTCATTCTTTTAAATCCCTTGGATCTCTGTCTCACATTTACTGACTCCTTAACTGAAGCATCTCTTCAACTGATTTCTGGTACAATCATACCCTTGGCCTCTTGCTTCTGTAACCATTCCTTTTCAGTTTCCTTTGCCAGTGGAACATTTTTATTACCCTCCCTTAAAGACCAAAAGATAAGAAATCTCTCCTCTTCCAATTTAATTTTCTCTTCCTAGGCATTTTCATCCAGTCTAAAAACTTGACCTATCATGTACAATGAATCCAAATTTATATCTTCAGGCAGTGTCTTTCCCATGCTCCAGACCAATGAATCCACTGATATACTTTATATTACACTTGTGTAACTAATAGCCATCTCAAGCCTGGGCAGTTCACAATTGAACTTTTGGCTTTTCTCTGAAATTTAGTTCCACCAATCTTTCCTATCCTAGTTAATGGTATAAATGTTTACTCATCTGCTTGCATCAGAAATTAGATTTGATGTTTTATATTTTTTTCTTCCTCTGTAGCCCCTAGCCCGATGGTTTGTACTTGGTAGGTATATATCGAATCTGTCTACTTCTTTCTTTCCTTGCTGCCATTAACATAATCCAAGTCATCATCATGCCTCGACTAAACTATAAAATCTCCTAAAAGGTTTTCCTGTGTAATTTATATCAAATATCCTATCATATCACCTAGACAGGATATGTAATTTTAATGCAGATATCATATTATTTATGGGCTTAAAGTTCCCCTGCATTTTATTACTGCAGTTAGGGTAGTATTCAATTCTTCAACAGGGCATAGCAGGTTTGGATCATCAGAAATCTCGCTTTGTGCATTCTCCCCTCATTCCCTATATTCCAATCACCTTGGATAGCCTCATGTTTTATCCCAACGTACAGACCTCTGCACAGACTGCTCTCTTGGGCTAGAATGCTTTTTACCTGGCTCTTGTCTTAATCAACTTTATCTTATCTTTGAGCTGATAGCTTAATATTTACTTCCTCTGGGAAACATTCCTGATCATATTCCTACCCTTCCACTTTATATACTAGGTACCCTGCAGTCAAGTGTCCTGTGATTCATTCTTACAATAACTATACTTCTGGGGGAACATTTATGGTAATTATAATTAAATACTTAGTTGTATAACTGACTCTCCTGAGGGCAGAGATTACACTTGTCTCACTTTTTCCTTCTTCTTCTCCTCCTCCTCCTCCTTCCCCTTCTCCTTCTTTTTTCTTTTTAGGGTCACACATGCAGGATATGCAAGTTCCCAGGCTAGGGGCTGAATCAGAGCTGGAGCTGTGACTTACATCACAGCCATGGCAAGGCCAGATCCTTAACTCAATGCGCTATGCCAGTGATCGAACCTGCATCCTCATGGATAATGTGTCAGGTTCTTAACCCACTGAGCTACAACAGGAACTCCATAACTTTACTTTTTTAAATCTGTTATTTATCAGTGTGTTTGGCACATAGAGGGTGCCATTTTATTAAATTCATAGATATATGAATAAGTAGCACAAGTTGTGACTGTATTATCTATTAACAATATCTAATTCTTTAGGATGGAGAATTGGCAATACCGATGGGGTTGGCCTAACAAGTCTGGGCTGCCTGCTTCCAAATGAATAGATTATATTCAACTTCTAACCTTTGGCTATGGATTCTTACATCTTTAATTTCTCTCCAAAATAGCCATTCTTTCATCCCAGGATTTTTGTTCCCTTGGTTTACCACATCTGCATTAATCTTTAACTCTTCTTTGATCCCTGATGCACATCACCCTGACAACTTTCATTTATACTGTGCATCCTGTTCTGACTTTGTGTCCAAACTAATTTTTAGTTAAGTGGGAGGATTTGATTTTCTCCATGAGCCTATTTAAGTTCTATCCCTTCTGAATTTATTTTTGTCTTAGAGTCTCATCTTGTATCATAGCTTAAGACAGAACATTCATTAACCATTATTAACTTTACTTAGTTTCAGCTTTTTTTTTTTTTTTATTCTGCTTCCCTTAAGAAGTTCATCTCAGCATCAAAAGACTCTTCTTTTCGGTCTTTGTTGCTGAAGTGCCATGCTTCTCGAACTTTACATGATGTGGATCACTTGGTACACTCTTTTAAAACAAATTCCCAGGCCTCACTCTAAGAATTTTGATATATAAAACCTGGGGCAAAGCCCCCAAATTTGCATTTCTACCCAACTCTTGGGTCATACTGATGTTAACAGTCTTGGAATCATACTCTGAGTAGTACTACTGTAATAGTTTAACACAAGTTTGTTAAAATCTGGTGGACAGTGACTGTCTGAGGTTGTTAAAACACCATGATCGCTTTAATTTTTCTTGGATCTGGTAATCATGATCTAAGCCACTTCCTTACTGTCACTATTGAAGCCATTAGACTCCTTCTATCACCCATGAAGTCTTCTATGCTTAAAGAATCTTTTTATAACAAACATGTTTATGGTTTCTTTTATGAATATTTAAAAGTATAGTTGTATTCTGCCACCTGTGATTCACTAATCAATTTGGTTTACATTGGGAGGAGATGTGCATTTCAGTGGCTGAATACACAATGTTTCACGTATTGTAGCCTGGGGTTTTGTTCTGGGTCTCCCATATATTAGCTATAAATTCAGTTTATTCAGGAGTTCCCATCATGGCTCAGTGGCTAACGAACCCAACCAGAATCCATGAGGACGTGGGTTCGATCCCTGGCCTTGCTCGGTGTGTTAAGGATCTGGCGTTGCCATGAGCTACGGTGTAGGTTGCAGATGGCTCAGATCCCATGTTGCTGTGGCTCTGGCATAGGCTGGCGGCTACAGCTCTGATTGAACCCCTAGCCTGGGAACCTCCATTTGCCATGGGTGTGGCCCTAAAAAGCCAAAAAAATTTTGGTTTATTCATATTTAAAGTTGGAAAGATAATAATAGCCCCATTAATAATATCTATCTCATAGGAATTTTATATTGCCTGGTTGAATTAAAGAATTTGGAAAATATGAGCATTTTCTTACCACACAGGAGTGCAAAAAATTCCTAAAATTGGCACTTTGTTTCATGCTTGCTTTTTTTCTCAGTGGAATGTAGCATAAACCAGACATAAATCAATGTGCAATAAAAGCTTAAGATTATAAGACTTAATTCTGTCAGAAAAGTTATAAACATAGTTTTGTTTAAAAGTTGTAATACTCTGGATTTAGTCAGGGTGCTCCATTGTATATTCAATGGAAACAACAGATTATACATTTGTATAATATATAGAATATTTATATAATGTATAGATTATATATTATAGTATATAGAACATATATGTGTTCCATACAAAGAGATTTATTCTAAAGCATCAGCTCATGTAACTGGGTGGTTGTGGCCTAGCAAGTAATAAATCCCTAGAGTACACAAGAAGGTCGGAAATTCAACAGGAATGGGTGCTGCAGACTTAAGGCAGAATTTCTTCTTCTCTGGGAAACTTGAGTGTTTTCTCTTAAGGCCTGCAGGTGATTGGTAGGCCCCACTCCCTTATGGAGGGTAATATGCTTATTTAAAGTCAACTGATTTTAGATGCTAACCACATCTACAAAATATCTTCACAGCAAAACCAAATTAGTGCTTGATTGAATAACTGGATATTAGAGTCTAGTCAACTGACACATAAAATCAGTCCTCACAACCCCTTTATGTCTATAGAACATAAATCAAATTCTCTCTTGATGTTTAAATATCTCCATAAACTGACTCCATTTCTCCCTCCAAAATAGTGAGTTTCCTTTTTCAAGTTCCTTCCTTTCACAGAGCCTTCTCCAACTATTCATCTCCATGGGAAATACTTTCCCTTTTTGGTTTCATGATCATTGTAACTTTCCCACTTTCCTCTGTGTTATAATCCTCTGTACATGTAATAATTTTTCCCTATTTATTTCAAGCTCCTTGATTCTGAGGGCTGTGCTTTTTTTCACTGTATGTCTATCCCCCACAGAGACTCTTCACCATGGCACTTCAAAGACCTTATCTCTTAGTGAAAGGTTTCAAATAATGGCTTCTATATAGGTGATGTAAAACTTAACTCATGTCATTTGGAGGAATATTAAGAAGTGTAACCCAATGGCAAATAGTCCATTCCTTGTTTTAATAATGATATAGTTTACTAAAAATATAATATTTAAAAAAAAGACATTTAATATTTTGGTAACATAGCTTGTGGATAAAATGCCAGGTGAACATCATTTTAATGACAGCATTATGAGTGGAGTTTTATTGAAATTATATATTTTCTCACTACTCATTCAAAAAAAAAAAAGAGCAGTCATTCGTTTTCAAATTCAAGGGGCAGGGTATAAAACAGCAGGAACTCAGGCAATTCAGCAATCCATCTATCTTGAGAGGAATAAAACACTATTCCACTCTGTACTGGCTGGCACAGCTCTTCACCAACAATCCCCCATTTAGATATAAAAACAAGCTGGCCTTTGTGTTTTGTTTATGCTGTCACCAGGGCATGATTCTCAAAGCACTTCAGCAACACAAAAATAATGTTGCGGTCTCTTACAGGAATAGCTAAAAAATATTCACTAAAAGTGCTACTCAAAGAGCGTATTTATCTCTGTCAGTTTCTGCATTATGTGACAACAAAGATATTAAATGAAATTCCTTACTTTGTCAAAATAAGTATTTTCTCATTTTATGTAATTCCAGGTAAAATCTCGAATCATGGAACATTTCTCAGGTATGTACGAGAGAAGTGAGATCAATTTACTGATATGAAAGTCCACCTTACCCCTCCCCTACTCAGTATTTAAATTTCTAATCTAATAGGGAGAAATGTGAATAGCCAGAGGCAATAATGTTCTGAGAGGACTGATATAAAAAAATAAGTACCAAATTTAGAGGAAGTAGAAAGGATAGATTGGGGTAGTTTCCCTGAGGAGGGAGAGAAGAAGAAGGTCAGGAAAGGTTTCATTCAACTTATCCAGATGGATAAGGTGGCAGACCGAGGAGTTATTCCAGGCAGAGGGAGCCACGTAAAAGAACGACTAAAGAATGACACTGCTTGTTTCATACTGTTTAAAGAATGGTAGAGAATGATGCAAAGCTTAAAGTGAGAGAGAGAGAAGGCATTACTTTCCATTTCTTGAATAACAAAATTTGATATCCAAGTCCAATATGCTTCATGATCTGATTTCGTGTCTTCTACACAACTTGAATTTATTCACATAGTAGGTAGGTTTTGGACAAATAATTACTTAATGTATATGCAAATGATTACTATTTCCTGACTAGCTACATGTAACAAGTTTTGCCAAGCTTTGTGGAGAATAAAAACAAAGTACAACTACAAAATAAACACAAAAGTGAAAGTAGACAATATCTCATAGTTAACTACTATGACAATTCATTGTAAATCAAAACAGAAAGAAATGTAGAGGTCTTTGAAAATTAAGAATATGTATTGTTTTCATCTCTGCACCGACTCTGTTCATTCCTATATTACTGTTTTTGGTTTATAATACTTTCCCTTCCCTGCCCTCCTGAATGCTTCAGTTTCTTTCTATAACATATCCTGATTTCACCTGTCTCAAAGAGAGGAGAGGAAAGAAAAATGATAGTGATTAAAAGTCTTGTTTTTGCCAAGCATTCTAAGTATTTTATTTAAAACATCTTATTTCATCCTCACAAGGAAAAATAGAATTTGCCTCCTTGTTTCACTAGTATAAGAACAGCCACGAATGACTCAAAGAAGTTAAGTAATATTCTCAAGAAAACATACAGTGAGTGGAGGAGCTAAGAGATGAGCCCAGCCCCATCACTTTTCTCCCCAAAACTCAGCTCATTTGTTAGTTTTTTCAGGACTCTTTCTCTTAAGATACCAAATTCTACTTCCCTTTTCTTTCTCTGAATTCCTATCATCAGCCCTTCACACTCTAACATTTAACTTTTTTCTAATAATTCTTAGGGTAATTTCACACCCTCACATGGATTATGAGCTCTTTGGTGGGTAAAACCACCTTTTATGTTTGTTTGAATCACCCATTAAACTTCAAACAGTGCTGATCACATAGCAAGTGCCCTGAAATATCTGGGCATGGATTAGGCTGCATCTTGAGGCACTTTATACCTTATTTCACTTCAATATAACTCTCTTCCTCCCGTAATGAATCATCAACTGTTGCCAGTGCTCAGGGGGAGGATGTAAATGGTTATTTTCTGATATGTAGTGTATTTTCACAGTCAATTTTTGTAGATCCTAACAAAAGGTATCTGTGTTAGTCTGTAGTTTTACTAATGCTCTGTGAACCTACATGAGCTACCTTTTTTCCACGTATTTTGTGAAGGTTAAAATGATTATGTACATAAATGAACGTTTAGACTCTAGAGTAATGAAATATAGGCATATGATTATAATAAAGAAATAATCTACTTATATTTCTTAGTTCCTACTAAATTCATCCCTGAGCCAATACGATGATTGAATCAACGTCCCTGTTTCAAAAGAAAAAAAAAAATCAATGCCCATAAATATTTTAATTGGCCTGCTAGGGAAAATTGCCCAACTTTGGTCACAAAGAGCATTAGTAAGTGGAACACTGGAAATTTCAGACCATAGTAGAGAATCTGGGCTGTATTGAGGGATAATAGAGATGAGCACTAATGCTGCCTATACTTTTTGCTAGAACAAGGTGATAAACCAGGAAGTAACACGATGACATGGTTTAAGCAAAATCAAAGATAAACTGATAACACTTTTAAAATGATCACCTTTTGATTTGTTAAAATTAAAAAGGAACGAGTCAGTACATATGTATCATGTGCATCAATATGTGCAAAAATTCAAAACTTGTCAAATTCAGCACTTAAAAATGGTAGAATATTATCAGTTCTAACAGCAATAAGTAATAAAAATTATTGTAACAAAATAAAATAAAGGATTCGAGGTAAATGCTCCTTCCGAACCTTTGCCATAGACTAGTGGAAAGCTGCTGTTAGAAGCTGTGTCTGAAGGGAAAGGGCAGGGTTCCTGTGGCAACAACCCTCAAGTGACTGAGAATAAATTTGCTGCAAAAGAGCCTTCTTCAAGTTTGAGGTAGGGTCATGGTTCCTTGGGAAAGAAGCAGAACTGATTTTCTAGGATTTTTTTTTAACATAAATTTAAAATGAAGCTTCAGAGAGTTGGAGAGAAGAGTTTAGGGAGAAATAGGAAATTTGCACTGCTTCCCCTCCTCTGTTAGGTGCTGGTAGGTGTAGCAGAGATGGACAGAAAACCCTGCCTTGAGATTTGGAAGTGACTTTGAATGTGGGATACTGGCTCTCCCTCCTGCTTGCAGGTTACTGAACTGCTGAATCCCGGATACTTCCAGAGCTGTCAGGGCCTGGGAATGGATGGCTGGAGATGGCCAAGGACACTGACAGGAAGAAGAGAGCAAAGCCCACCCACCATTGTTTCCTGTAGGACGCTTCAATGCCAGAGAGAACAGTGAGTGTCCTGTCAGTTTAGGTAGTCAAAAACCACAATGAGAAGCTCTAACCTAGGGATCAGTCTTGTAAGACTTATCCTGGTAGAATGAAGAGATAGTATCACAGAGGTGGGACCAGCTCTCTGAGATAAGAAGGGGATATGGCTTCCTATCAATAGGGCTACCCATCTCAGGAGGCTGGGCACTGACTCCTAAACATCATCTGTGTGTCCCTTTGAGGTAGCAAAAGGCATCAGCTGGACATGACAAATGCCAACGACCAACCTGATGCAGGCCTTAGCAGCAAGAATCACGCATATTGTATGAGTCCCGGATGTACTAGGATTTGCAGCTAGAAAAAAAGAATCTCAGAAGCATGATGAGAAAAATGCCACCTTTTCCCTGATTCATGAACACAATGAACTCTAGCTGGTGTGCTCTGTTGTTGCATATATTCATGGTCCTTCTAAAAAGTACCTTTTTTATTTCCTATGAATTGTTGTTGGAAGTTAGACACCTTACCACCCCATATTTATAGAATTATAGTTTCAAGTGTAAAAGGAAAAAATATATATTTATTTTTCAAATTTTTTTATATAATGATTATTTTTTTTATCACTGTTGGTTTACAGTGCTCTGTCAACTTTCTACTGTACAGCATGGTGACCCAGTTACACATACATGTATAGATTCTTTTTTCTCACATTATCAGGCTCCATCATAAGTGACTAGACATAGTTCCCAGTGCTACACAACAGGATATTTTATCTTATTGGTTTGAGCTATCACAGTGTGATAATTGTTGCAATAATTTTGAATACTGATCCTGTTCTCCAAATAGTAGCTACTATGTTGTAAAATGGCAAGCTGTTGTTATACTTAACTTTAATTCTCCCATGTTTGCACTGAATTATGTAAAATATGATTTAGGCTGCCACTTTCATTGTATAAACCTAGAACTACAGCTTTGATATCAAACCTAACTAGTAAAGCACAGAAAGGAAAAAATAGAGATATGGTCAAGGTGCTAAATAATAAATAAAATCCTAACAAATCAAATAATTAAAAGAATACAAAACAGAAGCAGACTCACACACATAGAGAACAGACTTGTGGTTGCCAGGGTGGGGGAATGGGACTAACTGGAAGTTTGCGGTTAGTAGATACAAACTATTACATTTAGAAGGGATTAGCAATGAGGTCAAATTATATAATGTATAATATTAAAAAAATGGTTTTGAAATATTTGTGACATGAAAAGTTTCAAAATTACACACTATAAGATGAAGTAAAAAATAGAATATTAAAATTTATGTACATGACTTCAAAATAGCTCATCATTAACAAAAACTTATATACGAGGTATGAGATTATGAGTTATTTCTCTATTCTCCATTTTTCAAAATAAGTGCACATTTTAAAATTAAAAGGCTCCATAATTATTTCCTCTGTTATAATAATCTTTTTATTGTTAGTCCTTTGTGCCATAAGAGGAACACTGAATGGCTTGGCTATACTCTTACACGTATCAGTAGAGAGCTGGAATTCGAATTTAAATTCCTTTAGGTTCTTTTCACTGAAACACATACAAAAATATTCTTGCCTCATCATCTCTGAGAAAGAAAGGCACCCATCATTTCAAATGTTCATGAAAATTTCTAAGCAATTTAAATGTTACTGACTGATAAGTGATTCAGCAATCAACATGCAAATATATATATTAGAATTTCATATTCCTTCCATGCTAAGCTTCTGCTCAGAATGATAATTTAACATCAGTATGATAGCAGAAAGTCATACAAAAGAAATTTAAAAAGCAGATTATACTATCTACATATGGAAAAATAAACTTCAAAGTAATCACTAAATCAATAATTACATAGCAATTAATATTTTTCTATAAGGCATCATGCTGAGTAATCTGTTGAGGTTTAAAAATGTGCAAAACATATTTCCTGAGTGAGATTACATAATCTCACTCAGGAAATATACATGAAAAATAAAAGTAATGGTAAAGGTTTAAACTACAAATTAAAGATATAAGACAAAGGAGAAAATTAAAATGTACTGTCTACTATATAGTAGGCACTGATAGGCACTTGCTATGTGTCATCTCATTAATTCTTGGAGCAACGAGATGTACAAAGCAGAATCAAGGGGAAGAGAAGGAGCTTCTCTAATGAACTTAATGTCATCTAGAAAGAAGTTCTTTTTAAAGAGTCATTTCATTTGTCCTTAGTTAACTTAGTAGTTACCTATTCCTTAGGGGAAAGATAATAATAGGACTTTTTACGGTCCTTAAGAGTGGGTCACTGGCTAAATTTTCCAAGAGGCTATTTGGGGTTAGGGCACTCTCCTTTCATGATTTAACGTTATTGAAACCTCTTTAAAGGATTTCTGCTTCTGATTCTGTTGTTGGCAGGAAAGGATATCAGAAGCCTCAAAGAGGTCACCATGAGGCAAGGGAGCATGCATGGTCACTGGCCCACCATTGTTTAGACATTCCTGAGGAAAGGCTGAGGCTGGTAGCCTTTCTTGTCCTGGCCATTGTAGGGCGTTGGACATTGTAGGAATAGCTGAGCTTCTAGATGACAGAATCAATAAGCCCACAGTGTGTAGGAATTCCTTCAGATAAGACATTCCTATAGCCGTGCAAAATCATCAATTCAAAATGTGCAAGGGATCCAGGTTTTTGTAGCAGCACCATATGTACTAATAGAAAGCAATGGATGGACTTCCTGGCTTCTCTCTGCTTGGGATTTGAAGCAGTTCAGACTACATAAGATGGAGTGATCCTCTTGGAATCTTTGGCAATGGGAGTGAGGATGGAGAGGACCTCAAGAGGGAGGCATTGGACTTCCTGCTAATATGGGCATGCCAAGTTTGAGTTATATAAAAAAATAAAAGCGATGTGGCTGCATTTGAATTCCAGTTGTCTATATATATATATATATATATATATATATATATATATTTTTTTTTTTTATCATGAGAAAAAGGCTCAGAAAAGAGACATAGCTTGCCGAGGGAGTCACAGCTAGTAATTTGCAAAGCTAAAATTCAAACCAATTCTATTTGACACTAATCTTCTATCCTCTACAGACAAATGACACATTATATATTTTCCAGATAAAATTATACATCTAGCAAAACTTAGTAACTTATTATTCATTAATAATTAGTAAAATGTTTTCTTAAACTCCAGATGAGTGCCATTGTGCAATTCTGGGAGAAAAATAAAGCTTATGTTTGCTTTATGAAAAGTTCACAGTCATTTTATTTTATTCCTCATTGAGTCTCAGGCACTAAATTCCCTGCGCCTTCCTGGACATTCCCTTATTGAATCAACAAAATTATCGTTTTAATGAAATGAAATAAAAAGCCATGAGATTTTCTTACATTAGTCATGCTTGAAAAATAAAGCAATGGCTTTTAATATCTATTCAATAATTCATTCTAATACAATTGATGAGGAACTCAATTTATTAAACATCTAAAATAATTCAATTGTGCAATAGAAATAACAATAGGGAGAGTCTGCCAAAATCTACTATAATAAATAGTCTTTAATGGCACTGAAAGATACACTAGGGCAATAATGCTTTTTCCATTGCTCCCAAAAGTGCCAAGTACATAGAGTGAGTACACATTTGGTGCTAAACAAATTACTTTTGATTGATGACAGCTGCCAAGTTCGGGGCAAACTGTAGCATTTAAGAGAGTACATGGAATTGTCGAAAACCATATAGGATAAAAGTTATAAAGATATCAAGGTTTTTAAGTGACAAAGGAGAGAAGTTACCTCATATAATGGTGCAACTTTATGCTTACAACTTTTAATTCAGGAAATATTATAAACAGATAACTCGATAGGGATTGATTTTTTTTTTTAATATCTTCAATGCCTAGACTAGGACCTGCATTGTGAGCATCACAGGGAGCTGATCATGAATGTTCGTTGAATAAACTGTTACTTTAATATGTTATACTTTGATTTATGCTCATATTTGTTAGATATTAGAAATATTACCCTGTATTTAAAAGTTGAGTGAAAAAATACAAATAAAGTCTTCACAAAAACACATAACTGGAGATAGACATGAGTAGCACGAGGTTGGGGCTGTTCACAGAGCAATGGAATTTTCTGAAAGATCTCTTATTCTGGTAACTCTGGCTTCCACATTAGATACTTAGAAGTTGTCCACTAGTCGAACTGCCTTTCACTCAGCAGTGCTGTTTCTTCCAGCTCTTCTTTAAGTAGCATTGATATTCTGCAGTTTCATTTTTATGTGTTTACTTATAAACTTTCCTGTAATTTATCTTGTCTCAGGTACCTTAGGCATCCAAGAGCTTAAGACTCTGTATTTTTTAACAAGTCTGGAAAACTTCTTTACAGTTACTTCCTCAAATATTTTCTCCTCTTCCTTGTTTCTATATTCTGATTTTAGAACACCACTTAACATATTTTCCATTCTGTTTCATCACTGGCTCCACGTTCCATCTTCTCTCCCATAACTTGTACTTTTTTTCTTTCTCTGATATTTCTTTGATAATTATTTCTTTGGATCCCAAAGTTAGCTGGGTCAATTACACTGAACTGCTTTTGAAGTTTGTAATTTCAAGCATAATATGTTTCATTTCTATTATTCTTTTCCAAAATGACTTATATTTTTACAGTCTCTGGTTCATTGCTCATATTTTCTAAGTTTTGTTTTCTTCAAGTATATTTTTAGTAGTTAGAATAATGCCCATCCTCCCCCTCCCAGGATACCCATAATAATCCTCAGAGCCTGCAAATACGTTATATTACATGGCCAAAAGGGATTTGCAAATGTGATCAAGGTAGTGGCCTTGACATGGTAAGATTATCCTGGATTATCTAGATGGTCCTAATCCAATCATATGCTCTCTTAAAAGCAGAAGAGGAAAGAAGAACAATAGTTCAGAGAGATGTAATGTGAAAAGGAGTTAGCCCACTGTTGCTGGCTGTAAAAAAGAAATAAGGAAGGGACCATAAACCAGGAAATGTAGCAGCCTCTGGAAACTGGAACAATTTATAGCTTATAATCAGCAAGAAAAGAAGGGCCCCAGTCCTACAACCACAAAGAATTCAACTCAGTCAGTACTTTGGATGAACAGAAAAGTGACTCTGCCCTAGAGCCTCCAGAAAAGAACATAGTCTGTCATCCGAGAGTTGTATTAGGTTTCTGCTCTACAGAACTATAAAATAACAAATTCACGTTGTTTTAAACCACAAGTTTGTGATTAATTGTTAGCAGCAATAAAAAATTAGTGTGAACTTTTGGACCAGAATTAAAATGTTTCTGTAACAAATATCTAAAAATGTGGAATCAATTTTGGTATCAGGTAGTGGGTATAGGCTGAAAGAATTTTATGAAGCAGTAAAGAAAAAGTCTAGATTTCTTTGAATAGACAGCAGAAATATGAAAAGCCTAGAAGGAACTGAGAAGCTTACAGAGAAATTCTAAATTGCCTCAGAAAAAAACATAAATATTCGTGAACAAACTATAAATAGAAATATGAATTTTAAGGATGCTGCTGGTAAGGACTTGGAAGGATATGAGAATACCTTATTGGAAACCAAGGAAAAGGGATTTTTGTTATATAGACATCTTAGCAGAACTGTGTCATGCACCTATGTGGAAAGCGGAGCTTGTAAGCAATGAACTTGGACATGTAGCTGAGATTTCCGAGTGTCGAGTGGGAAGACTGATTTCTTCTTTCTCCTTAGAGTAAAATGCAAGAGGAAAGAAACAGATTGATAAAGGAACTGCTATGCTCAGCTTACCTATATGGCAAAATGTTAAAATTAAAATATTTAATTTTAATTTTAAGAGATTATTTTTCTAAACTTTCAGAAAGATCAAAACATCAGAATAGGGGAGTTCCCTTCGTGGCTCAGTGGTTAACGAATCCGACTAAGAACCATGAGGTTGCGGGTTCGATCCCTGGCCTTGCTCAGTGGGTTAAGGATCCGGCATTGCCGTGAGCTGTGGTGTAGGTTGCAGACACGGATCGGATCCCGCGTTGCTGTGGCTGTGGTGAAGGCCGGCGGCTACAGCTCCTGTTAGACCCCAGGCCTGGGAACCTCCATATGCTGCAGGTGCGGCTCTAGATAAAAGCAAAAAAAAAAGACAAAAAAAAAAAACATCAGAATAATCAGTCACAAAAAAGACTGAAAAAATTTAAGGAAGTCATTATAAATTCCCTCAGTCATCTCAGCAGAAGCCAAAAGTAGAAAAGAGATTTTCTTGGAAAGATCTGCGCATGAGCCTCTTGCCTAATGGACTGAATCCTTGTGGAAAACCCATGGAGAGATAAGATGTGAGGTCTCAACTTACCATTGTTGGCTGTGAAATTTTTAAATAAGGACCCTGTGTTAAGGCACGTGACAGCATCTGAAAACTGGGAGAAACCCTCAACTTAGAGCCAACAACAAAACAAAGAGCTCAGTCCTACAAGCACAACAGATCAAATGCACAAGAAACTAATTTGATTTTCCCCTGGAGCCTCCAGAATGAATTCCATCATGCCCATACTTTGATTTTAATCTGGTGACACTTGTCCAATCTATCTGCGTTGTTTTAGGACACTAAATGTGTAGTAATTTGTTATGGAAACAATAGAAAAGTAATTTTACTTTTGATTTTAGAATTTTAAACATGCTTCCTTTCCCAAATCTGATCATTCCAATACAGTATGTCTTTGTAAGACTATCTTCTGTCATGTTTTTCATTCAGCCTTCTTTCAAGTCTATTTTATTCTTATACTTTGTAATTTTTAAATTGGTAACTAGTTATTGCAGATATTTTTCTTGGGAACACTGACATTGGATTCATACAGCCAATGATTTATTTTGCTTATACTCACTGACTCTATCAGGAACAACTCTAATTTATTGGACGGAGTTTGCTGGGTCACACAGGTAAATTCTGCCACCAAACATCAGTGAAAACTGCCTAACTCTTGAGTTCTCTGCCCAGTGCATGTTTCTTTGATGCACCTTCTTGGTGGTAGGTTTATTTATTCTTAGTGTGCTGTCCTTAAGGGTCCTGGTTCTCCTGAGAGAGACACTTCTGACAGACTCCAACTAATATTAGCCCTATGCTTCATCTTCTGTCCCAGCTTTGCCCTTACTTGACCCTTGAGTTACTCTTTTCGCATTGATTTTATCCTCTCTGGACTTTTAGCTTTCTTACCATCTCAGAAAAGAATTTTAAAAAGACATATTTTATCATAATATTTTTTAGACTTTTTCATTTAACAGCTGCCAGAAAAGAAGCACTCCATATTTTTTAATCCTACTCAAATTTATTTTAAAAAATGTAATGCATTTTGTTGCCAGTACAAGGGATTTATTAATTTAAGAAATATTTTTACCAAAGTGACAGTTTTCCCACTCAACTCCTTAATGCATTTAATAAGTCCAATTCCTGATAGTATTAATGTCAAGGAAAATAAGTAGCCAGACCACAGGCAATAAGTTTCCCATTTTTAATCCCTACTTTATAAAAATATATTGATAGCACTATATAAAGACTATCCTCCAGGCTCCAAATGTAAGAAAAAATAAAAACTTAGTCTGAGAATCAAATTTTATGGGATTCAAATTCTTTACACTGATTTTATATGTTATCAGTCTTTGTACTGCTTTTGTATTTAAAAAAATAACTTAGCTGAAATCTATATTTAGAAAGTGTATTTACTTCCTGGTTATAACGATCTACATTTCCTTGATCATGTTTACTAGCTGTCTGGATCCACTCAGAAGGAATCCAAACCTCTGTCCTTACATAGCAAGGGATTACATTATGCTGTAATCATTTGTTTACATATTTTTTTTAAAAAACTAGACTGAAAGCATCTTGAAAAGAGAAACCCTATCTACTATAAGTACTGTAGTAAGCCAGAATTCAGCACCTAATTTAGGTACTGAATACGTATTTGATTAAATTAATCTATGAGTGAGTATATTTAGTAAAATAAAAGTTTATAATTCTGGATGTATATCCTTTTAACTTATTATTTAACAAGTTAAGTTATTAATATGTCAATACTTTTCTTAACAATATTAAGAAAAATTGTTTTAGTATATAGTATTGTGGGAGTCTCTACTGAGGCTTAGCAGGTTACAAACCCTACTAGTATCCATGATGATGAAGATTCAATCCCTGGCTTTGATCAGTGGGTTAAGGATCCAGCATTGCCCTGAGTTGTGTTATAGGTTGTAGATGGGGCTTGGATCCCAGCATTGCTGTTGTTGTGGCATAGGCGGGCAGCTGCAGCTCTGAGTCAACCCCCAGCCTGGGAACTTCCATATGCCACGCAGGTGCGGCTGTAAAAAGGAAAAAGAAAACAATCTAAAAACAGTATTGTAGACCAGCATTAGTGAAAGACATGACTCCAAATGAAGAAACTTGTACACTATGCAGTGTTTCCCTTCTTTCTATCTCTTCCTGTTTACTAATTCACATTTCATTGCACAATACATGAACGAGGGTTTAGATTCTGAAATAAAAGTAATTTTAAATTATATTTTACCTGAAGCATTGTTTAAAGAATAATAATTCCCAATGGAAGAAAATGCTTAAATGCATAAAGCATTTAAATAAAAGGTTCCCAGAGCTGAGTTTTAAGTAATTTGCATTACTTATTTAAAAAAAAATTACATTGCTAAACAAACAAATCCCAAACAAAACTTTTGAGAATTTAGAGTTACGCATAGAAGATACACAAGTTGCGTCTTCTCACATATTTCCAAGTTTATACAGCTATATTTTATTTTTAAAACGTTTGACTAAAAATGATGGTTAAATATCAGCCCCATGTGCTTCTATTTTTATATAAATCTTTCCATAGTAATCACTCCCTCTAAAGTAATAAATACATTTAATGGAATTAGGAAACAATTTTCACATTTTTCTTCATTTAACTATGTCCTTTAAGATATGTGAATGTGGGTCCCCTTTGATATTTCAGATGCAAAATAGGGAAAGCAAACTCATTCTCATCTCTAAAAAAAGTTTATATTGCTCTTCTGTAAGTTTTGAAAATATTCCCTTTTTGCTGTGAGAATAAACTTAAAACCTTCTCTGCTCTTTCTTTATTCCTTTTATCTAATCTGTCATAAAGAACTGTAATATCCATTTGCTTTTGTTATAGGCTTCAAGTCCCCTTCAAGGAGATTAAAGCCAAAAGCCTCCGGCCATGTCTCATTGTAACGCCCCTTCCCTCACCTTGAACAACCTGGTAGGGAAGGAATGATGCCCATTCCTCAGGCTGCCTCTGTATAACCTGTTCCCCATGCAAATAAGGTATCCTGACCAAGACCAATCAGAAGATCAAATTGGATCTCCACTCAGGTCCGCATTGTGGGGTACAAAGACTATTGCAGAGCGAGTTGGGCTCTCTTTTTAACCAGTGTGCACGTGAGTTCTATTTCTTGCTCTCTGAAAATGTACTTTTGCTTTAATAAATTTGTAAAACATCTGCCATTCCAATGCTTTGATATGGTGAGACAGCGACAGAGGAAACTGTGACCCTCATCACTTTTATGCCTTCTAACAATAACATGCCTCTCTATTTCCATGGCCCCTGTTAGAACTGGGACATCATTTCATGCCTTGACAAGACTAGATAACGTTCAAAGATCTCTTCTAATTCTCCTTTTTTTTTTTTTTTTTTTTTTGGCTGCACCCGCAGCACATGGACCCTCCCAGGCCAGGGATCTAATCTGAGCCATAGCTGCAATTTACATCACAGCTGCAGCAACACCAGTTCCTTAACCTACTGTACTGGTGTGGGGATCAAACACATGCTGCTGCAGAGACAATGACAAGTCCTTAACTTACTACACCACAGCAGGAACTCCTTATTGTCTTTTTTTTTCTTTAACTGATCCCTTCTGCCCGGATTGTGGATTCTTATACTCATTTCCAATAGTAATAATACAATCTAGTAGTTTGCGGGCTGAGGACATTGGAGATGAAACTGGAACAATAACTTAGTATTATCTACTAAAATATGTCCATTTTTACCTGTTCTGGCTATTTTTATTATATTTTCCTCAAATGCTCTTCATTCCATTCCCTCTAGCACAGTGCATATCTACAGCATCTTTCACATTTTCTTAGCGGTCTTCATATCACAACACACTCCCTTCTCATTGTCTTCTCAGAAAATTCTCAAAATTTGGTTAACTCTTATCTTTTCCAAGTAGCTTACACAGTGATAGGAAACCGAACTTAAATGTTAGGCCTCAGCTGGTTACCAGCTACATAACTTTAACTAGACTCAGGTTTCTCAATGTAAAAAGAAATTAACAATAGCAACAAAAATATTATTTTTGCTTCATGAAATTGTAAAGATTGTATCTGATAAAATATATTATGTGTTTAGTAGACTGCATGTGTTATAATAAGTAAATAGTATTATTATTGCTATTACTATTATTACTATTGATTCTATTCCATGACATGTCTCATTACTCCACCCCATATTTGATAATTCATTCCAACCTCTCTTAACTCAGCAATATTGAGCTCTACACTATTCAGTATTAACTGTCCTTTAATTGCTTTGTGCATTGCACAGCAATTTACTTGTATGGGTATTTTCCAAGAGGGCACTGAGAGAATATTTAATAGGTAGTCATCAAACAAGTTACCATACGCTTTGATATTTTTTAAATTGAGAGATTTACAAAAAGATAAAACACAACTAATAATCACTGAGTGTTTATCACAAATCGGAAATTTTATCGATTCTCAGTAACTACAAATGTTTGAATATTCTATTACATACGATTTTGCCATATATTTTTATTATTTAAAACTAAAATACACACATATAAACATATATACCCCAAGTAAACAACTTACCTTAAGACTTCTGAATTTAGCTTCAGAAACCATCCAAAGCAGATATCTACAAATTGATAATTATGAAATTGCAGTCAGTTAGCTTGAAGATTAAGATGCTTTTACTTATAGCAATGCTTCTTAATATTTTCTACAAAAATTTTTAGTATTTTCAGTCTCTAGAAGTTTTTATTTATTGCCTGACTACTAAAGATTTGGGCTGTTCATAAAATATATTTTAAAAATAAGTAACTTATTTTTACTTATTAAAAACTTACTTTTAAGCTGAAAGAATTTTGCTTTTATATTGTTTGCAAAGCCTACTTACGGGTTATATCCCAAGTACCATTTCATTTGGCAGTATTGAATTGTATTAAAATTGACATTTTTAATGAAACTATCATAATTACACAGCTAGACCCATTTTATGATACTAAACACTAGGGACCATCTATCTATATCATATACACAATACGTACACCATATGTATATGTGTCTATATTTATATCCCCTATGTATGCATACATATTGATCGATAGATAAAATGGTAATACACACACACAAATACACACACATATATAAATTTAAGGGAAAAAACACCGGTAGACCTAAATCATTTGACAGAGGAAACCAAGTATTTGAGTGCAATCAAATGGATCAAATGCAATATAGCCTAAGTGTTGGGATAAACTGGTATCTGGTGATATTAACAATAACAGCAACAAAAATTATATTTTGAGTTTTATACTTTATAGAACACTTTTTCACATTCTCATTCAGGTCTTCAGTGACCCTCAGGATCACAAGTGTGTTCCCTCCCCAATACTATCCAGTACTATCAAGGTAAGCTTGATTTGCATGAATACAGAGTTAGTTACATAGGAAGCTTGTTCCATCAAATGCACATTCTGAGAAACGTAAGAGAAATTACAGATTTCAGAACCAATCTTACAGATACCATAGATGAAACCATTGTGGGGAGGGAAGAATTGAGAGGGTAGGAATAACACGTAGACACTACTGTATAAAATGAATGACAACAACTTACTATATAGCACAGGAAAATCTACTCAATAGTTTGTAATAACATATATGGGGGAAAAAACCAAAGGACATCTTTATATGTATGACTGATTCCCTTTGCTGCACACCTGAAACCAATACAACATTGTAAATCGGGAGTTCCTGTCATGGCTCAGCGGAAATGAATGTGACTAGCATCCATGAGGACGCAGGTTCAATCCCTGGCCTCTCTCAGTGGGTTAAGGATCAGGTGTTGCTGTGAGCCATGCTGTAGTTCACAGACGCAGCTCGGATTTGGTGTTGCTGTGGCTGTGCCATAGGCCAGCAGCTACAGCTCCGATTCGACCCCTAGCCTGGGAACCTCCATATGTCTTGGGGTATGGCCCTAAAAAAAGACTAAAAAATAAGACAAAAAAAAAACATTGTAAATCAACTATACTCCAATAAAATAAAATACATACAATGCATTTTCCCTCATAAATATGAAATCTGTCTTTTCATGTGGCTGAAACTCTTCCTTTAGATCTTGTCTCAATCACCTCTTCCTCAGAATCATGCAGATACTAGTCAACTAATGACTCAATACATAGCTATAGTCATATTAAATGTTATGAAAAAGACTCATAGTACTTTGAGTGTAATGGGGATCCTAATTTAGACAGGAGGGATTAGGGGAGACATCCATGAGGAATAAAATTTAAACTGAGAGTTATCAGGCAAAGACAGAGCAGGAAAGGGAGAGACGGGCTATTTTTGAAGGACTGACAGGTGCAAAGTGCTGAGGCAAGAAGGAATGCAGAACACCTTGGAGGAGGGAAGGTCACAGGCTAAACCACAGAGCTGAGAATAGGCCCTTGCCAACAGCCATCAGGAAAACGGGGACTTTGGTCCTACAATCATAAGAAATTAAATTCTGCCAACACAGTGAGCTTGGAAGAAGACCTCATGCCCTTCAGAGGAGCCCTTGGCCCTGACCTGCAGCTTAATTACAGCCTATTGAGACTCTAAACAGAGAACCCAGCTGAATTCCACCTAGACTTCTCTCCTACAAACTGTGGAATACAAAATGAGTGCTGTTTTAAGCCACAAAATTGTGGTGACTTTCTATACAGCAGTAGAAACTTAATGCCCATGATTAAACCTAGGGAGCCGGTTAACATAGACTGTGTTGCTAAAGACTTCACTGTATTGAATGAGGTAGCGGAGCTGGGAACAGGAGAAGAGAGGCTGATGAAAACGAGTCCTGGAGAAGGCAGACACTTAAAGAATGAACAGAGGAAAATGAACTAGCACTGGAAACTGAGGAGAAACAAAGAAAGGCAGGAAAATCCAAGAGAGTATGGCATTACAGAACACTGGAGGAAGAAGGATCTGTGCAATGGTGTGGGCGGGGGAGGGGGGAGGATGACTGGGCAAGACGAGAGTGGAGGCTGCAGACAGCAAGTCAGATATGGAAGGAAGCAAGTTCTCTGGATTCAGTAAGATAAAGGAAGCTGTTATAGGTTTTCCTATGAACTGAAAAGTGGAGTTGGCATTTAGAACCCTCTTTTTTTCTTTTCCTGTCTTTTTGCCTTTATCTAGAGCCCCACCCAGGTTCCCAGGCTAGGGGTCTAACAGTAGCTGTAGCCGCCGGCCTTCGCCACAGCCACAGCAACGCGGGATTCGAGCCGCGTCTGCAACCTACACCACAGCTCACGGCAACGCCGGACCGTTAACCCACTGAGCAAGGCCAGGGATCGAACCCGCAACCTCATGGTTCCTAGTTGGATTCGTTAACCACTGAGCCACGAAGGGAACTCCCTAGAGCCCTCTTTTTTGATTAAGAGGGAAGCACATGTGCTGGGCTGTGGAGAAAAATCTTTTCCAGACATACTTTCTCTACTCGGTATTTTCTTTCTGTCTTTTTTCTTTTCTTTTCTTTTCTTTTTGTCTTTTTGCCTTTATGTAGAGCCGCACCTGTGGCATATGGAGGTTCCCAGGCTAGGGGTCCAACAGGAGCTGTAGCTGCTGGCCTTCGCCACAGTCACGGCAACGCAGGATCGGAGCCGTGTCTGCAACCTTCACCACAGCTCACAGCAACGCCGGATCCTTAACCCACTGAGCAAGGCCAGGGATCGAACCCGCAACCTCATGGTTCCTAGTCGGATTCGTTAACCACTGAGCCACGAAGGGAACTCCCACTACTCGGTATTTTCATACAGGAGAATTATAGACCCCTTCCTCAAGAATTATGAACCCCTTCTCTGTTCATTATAGCAGATTTAAAAAGTAAATCAATTGAAATATTGTTTTGTCATGAAATATAACTTCTAGGATTAACAATTTCTTAAGTAACAAGGCAAAACAACATCTAATTTGTATTCTAAAGAAAATTTAATCTCTCAAGATGAATAATAACAGAAGGAAGAAAACAGTGCACAGCACGATTTCTAAACATCAGTTACTTTGATCATTTATGTTGCTGCTCTAAGGGAAAACTGTGCTTTTCTCCTAAGAGAATATGAAATCAGATGCAAAAACCAAAATATGAGCAGACAATAAATAAATCAAAGTGTCCACTTTGACTATAATAGAGTACAACTGAGAAGACACAGAGTACACACAGATAATTAAATTTATGGTCTTTTATGCTGCTTTATTCACCTAATGATGTTGCTTTTGGGTACTCTTGTTCCAGAACCTCACTTTGGTGACTCATTTTATGGAAGGCAGAAATAACAATGGCCAATTCTCCCCTTATCCCACATAAGAGAGTAAAATAACAAAACTCATACTATATTTAAATTGTTCCTAATACATGGGGGAAAAGATTTGTCTCCAACGGAAACCTTAAGAAAGGAGAGGGAAGTTTACCCCAGGATCTCCGACATACACTCCACATAGGATCGGAACCGTATTCAGTGGTCCAGCCTGAACTGAGATTTAAATTTTCTGTTTTGAATGATCAAGACAGATACTAAATGCAATAGAAACCCAAGTGTGAGAGTTTTGTCTTAGTGTGTCTTTTGGTGGATTAACACAAAATCTCTCCACATCTGACTTCACCTTTTTGTCTCATCTGAGACCTTTTGTCCCAGCCTTGGTTGTGGGTTCATCTGTTTCTAGCACTTTACCCATCTATTCAAAGATGGCTTAAGAGACCTAATCCAGTCATTGCTTATATCCGAAGATTATCATTCCTTTTACAGGCCACTCACATTTCAAGATCTTGAGTTTGTTTTGCATCCAATTTATTTTCATATATTTGACTTACCCCTTTAGTTGCTTATGGATGAGATAGTTCTCTGCTAACAGAGGCAACCTTACTAGTGAGCATGTGATTGCTGTCTAGTGTAAGACAAAGCCTGATTCATAAATGAGTCATCCATCCATCTTCATAAAGAAAAGAGATGTCTATCATCCTTGCATAAGATTCTTTAAAAAAGAAAGTCTTCTCCTCAGTGTGATCAGACATTCCAGGAAACACATCTTGCTCATGAGGCCGGAATCTCTAAGCAAAACAAGAGTCTTGACTAGAGTGCCTAGACTTTTCCTTAAAGTCATTCTCTGTTTTAATTTGTGGAATTTTGAGATGAACCTTAAAGTGAGTTCTGACTTTTTTCAAAAAAGACACTCTATAAAAATATGAAACAAAGACAAAAATGAGAAAAAAATTCAAATTTTATTTTATATGTTGGGTATCCTAGAGTCATACGGGAGTTTTCCACAGTATTGACAATAAAATAAATTCTTGGTTAAATGTTTCAGATTGTTCATCTCAAACACTATAAATCCCTAATGGCTTTAAACTTCAAAGCTTAATCATTCAAATGATTCTTTTCCCTTTTTCCATCTGGAATGTGCACACAACAAGAATATCTATCATCTTTCTAGTACAACTTTCTTACATAAACTGAGATAGGTAGCTTCTCAATGTCATCTTGTCTAATCCTAACTTATTATTATTTTCCCAAACTACAGTTTTGTCTTAGGCTGTACTCACTGTGTATAAGTACTATCCATTGATTTCCGATTACTTCAAATTCTGGTTTAGTTGAGTAACCCAATTGTTTAAGTGAGCAGCACCACCACAGAGTGCAGAACATCTCTTTCATATCCCTGTGCTGATGAGCTATAGTCCCCAGAGTAGAAAAAGTTTTAAGAGTTTTAAGCTTTGTAGAACCACAGTCTAGAATATAATATAAAATATGGACTACACTATGATCTAAAATCTTTTCAGGAGAAATATACATGGTGCAAAAGATTTTAGGAATTCAGACTAAATTCTAGCCTCAAACTCCTTATATTTGCTCCAAGAACTATAGTGACTTTAGGGAGAGTTATATCACTAGCTAAAATGAGTCCTCATAACAATGGCAAAAGCAGGAATGAGAACTAGATTGCTTTGAACTACGTTTGTCTATGAAATTATTTCATCATCCAGGCGTATGCATCCTGTTTAACTTTGTACTTATATTTTGATGTCAATGGAAATTCCACTTTTGTAATCAACGTCTTCTTTTAAAAAGATGTTTCATTTCTGCTACCAACTTTGAGGATTTTCTGTATTGGATTCCAAAGTATTTCTTAACTGTCTCGCAGTTAGAAATAGGAAAACAACCTTAACAATTAACTCTAAAATACCTTACAAAGAATGCCTTAAGTGACAGCAGACTTCTTGGAGGATGTACTCATAATTAAGGTCCAGTCCATGGCCATTGATATTTAGGACACTGGAAAGCTTGCTAAAAATCATTCTCTTAAGGCTTGCTGTACCTTTCCTTGCTCCACAACTAATTAGACTTTTAGAAGTATCTACACATCCAAATGACACCAAATAAGTAGCTTCTAAATTATAAATTTCCTTGGTAGAATTCTTTTAAGTGGCAGGTGAAAAAAGGTAAGGAGGGTTAAATTCTTACGCATTTTTAAAAATGAGAAGTAACACAGAGAAGGAACTGTTAAATAATTCAAAACAAACAGATGGGGAATTGAGTGATAAACAGACTTTCTGAAGGATATGCTGAATTAATCTGACATATTTTACTTAATAAACTTAATCTTTATTATAAAAATAATAGCTACTTTTGAGAAACTATTACTTATCAAGCTTTTAACATAACTTATTATTAGTTTCTTAAATCTTACAAAATACAAATTGTGTTCCCATGTTTGCATTAATGAACAAAATAGGTACTCAAGAATTACCTGTATGTCAATCAAAAATAGTCTCTAACAGAGAAATAATCTTATCACTGCCATCAAATACATGGCTCTTTTGACTATTACATGGACATTTCCCCACTACCACTGTTTAATGTTACAAGAAAGGAAAAGATCAGTTGTTGAAAAGCTTATTTCTCCAGGAAATATTTTCTAGGTAGTGACAAAAAAATCCAGTGAAAAGAAACAGGCTGTACTGCCTTAGGGATTTTTGTTTGTATTTTTTCATTTTTGAAACAAAACTAAGGAACTGTCCATGTTTAAAGCAGGAGACTGAAGCAATCTTTCCACTGTTGATCCATAAAAGATATTTTGGAAGGAAAAATAAGACTCACTATACTCCATATTAATATAATCTTTGTCTTTTTCACATTAATATAATCTTTAACATAATCTTTGTGTGTAAAATTGAGTAAAAAGGAAGTTCAAGAAAATTAATATTTTTAAAGCAATCATGAAGGCAGAGCAGCCACTGTGGAAAACAGAATGGAGATTCCTCAGAAAACTCAAAATAGAATTACCATTTGATCCATCAATCCCACTCCTGGGCATCTATCCAGCAGAAACCATGACTCGAAAAGACACATGTACTCCAGTGTTCATTGCAGCACTCTGTGCAATAGCCAGGTCATGGAAACAACCTCAATGCCCATCGTCAGAGGAGTGGATAGGGAGGATATGGTACATACACACAATGGAATGTTACTCAGCCATTAAAAGGAATGAATTACCAACATTTATAGCAACATGGATGGACTTAGAAATTATCATGCAAAGTGAAACCAGTCAGACAATTAGACAGCAACACCCAATGCTACCACTTACATGTGGAAACTAAAAAGACACAATGAACCTTCTTACAGAACAGACAATGACTCACAGACTTTGGAAAAACCTTGGTTTTTCAAATAAGACAGTCTGGGGGGTGGGGGGATGCACTGGGGGTTTGGGATACAAAATCTATAAAATTGACTTGTGATGATTTATATACAACTATAATTGAAATAAAATCCATTAAGAAGAAAAAAAAAAAAGAAGGCAGGGATCAGCAATTTTTTAGGCAAAGAGCCATTTAGTAAATATTCTAGTGGACCAGTGGGTCTCTATGACAACTACTCAACTCTACCATAGTGACGGACAAGTGATCCCACTGCCTGGGACCTAATTTAGCCCAAGGAAGTCTTGTGGAAGATAGCCACTCTGTTCCAGGATCTCAAGGACCCTCCGGGGCAGACCCTACCCTCACTCTTTCCCTGTCTAGATTTGCAGACCCTGCACATGTCTTTGTTGTGCTAGGGAAAGGAGTGTTTTCTTGTAAGCTTAACTTGCTTCATGGTCTATAAGCTGGAACTCTAGACAATATATACACACACGTGTGGCTGTGTCCCAGTAAAACTTCATTTATGAAAATAACACGTGCTGGATAAGACTCATGGCCTATAGTTTGCTGACCCTGAAGTAAGAGAGAATGATAAAATATAATCATAACATGGAAGTAACGAAGCCAAAACACTTTCTTGTAATGTGTTAAATGCCTTCTCATCATTTTGTCCAAATAACTAGTAGAAACATTCAAGTATAAACATTAGTTTCTGGGGCTACACCTTTAATCACTGGAAAAATAAGACAAATGCTCCTCTAATTCTTTGAAATGTCCTCAAATGAAATTCAAGACAAAAATTTTAATGATTCAGAGTGAGCTGAGCTGTTAAAACCAACAGTATTTTCATATCTTCTTTAATGTACAGAATTCCACAATCTGTCATCTACAATGATTTGTAATATTGGAGCAGTAAATTGAGAACATCTGCAGGTAAACTTGGAGTTGTTAGTTATACATGTATTTTTTTTTCTTATTTATCCTTGCTAAAACCTCTCTGAAATAGATAGTGGTATTAGTCACATTTTATAAGCCAGGAGTCTTAAGTTTAAAGTGATTAAGTATATTATCAGTGTTGCATGGCTGTAGGACAGGATTTGAACAATGCAGACCCACTCAGCGCTATTACGTATGGTTGTACAATTTTTGACTCCTTAGAACACTACATATAAGGACACAGATAAGATATATTGGTATAGTTATTATCGAAATTTTCCCACAAGTGGCAATAGAATTTATTTCTATTATAAAATCAATATTGACTCTTTTTTGATAAAACGATGGCTATTTTAGGAGTCTTTTTCTAATTTGCAGCAATGTGCCATATGTGATAGCTCCAGTGCAGGCCTGATTTGAAAGACATTGTTCTTTTACATTATGTTGAACTTTGTGTTGGGACAGCCTTCTGGAATATTACAAAAAGTAAGGTCTTGAAGACATTCTGATTATATATGTAACATTAGTCCCATCCCTGCTTTAAAGTCCTGAGAATAGTTTATTACTATGAAAATAGAGAAAGGCTTCATAGAATTGAAATAAATTTCAATTCAGAAATGACATGATCTTGTAACTGGATACAGATGACAAAAAAAGGGGATAAGAATTAGAGATAACACAAACATCATAGGATTGTTGACTAGATGTATGCCTATATTATTAATTGAGATTGGGAGATAGAGTCTGGGGGAAGAGGAAACATGGCTTTTTAAGGTATAGTATGAGATGATGGAGAAATCAAAAAGAAAGTGGAAAATAAGTACCAAAGTTAAGAGAGTGATTAAGGATATAGATAGGGATTCTGGTCTCATTTTTATATAGATGTAAGAGCTAATGTCAAGAGAATGAGAGAATATAGGTAGGAAGAATTAAGACTGGGAGAGGAGGGACCAGATGAGCCAAAAGAAAAAAACAAAGAGAGAGAGAGGGAGGGAGGGAGAAAGTGAGAAAAAGAGGAAGGAAGGAAGGAAGGAAGGGAGGGAGGAGAGAGAAAGAAAGAAAGAAGGAAGGAAGGAAGGAAAGGAAGGAAGTAAGAAAGGGAGAAAGAAAGAGAGAAGGAAAGAAAGGGAAAAAAAGGAAAGAAACGACATTGAGAAACTGTAATCAAAGAAGGGATATGACTAAGTTAAAAATAATTATCACCGAAGCCAAGACACCATTAAATTCCTGGAGAAGAACATTGACAAAACATTCTCTGACATCAACCTTACAAATGTTTTCTCAGGTCAGTCTACCAAAGCAAAAGAAATAAAAGCAAAGATAAACCAATGGGAACTAATCAAGCTCACAATCTTTTGCACAGCAAAGGAAACCAAAAAGAAAATAAGAAGACAGCTTACAGAGTGGGAGAAAACAGTGTCAAATGATGCAACTGACAAGGGCTTAATCTCTAAAATATACAAACAACTTGTACAACTCAACAGCAAAAAAGCCAACAACCCACTTGAAAAATGGGCAAAAGACCTGAATAGACATTTCTCCAAAGAAGATATACAGATGGCCAACAAGCACATGAAAAAATGCTCAACAACGGGAGTTCCCTTCGTGGCTCAGTGGTTAATGAATCCGACTAAGAACCATGAGGTTGTGGGTTCGATCCCTGGCCTTGCTCAGTGGGTTAAGGATCCGCCGTTGCCATGAGCTGTGGTGTAGGTTGCAGACGTGGCTCGGATCCCGCGTTGCTGTGGCTGTGGTGAAGGCCAGCAGCTACAGCTCCTGTTGGACCCCTAGCTTGGGAACCTCCATATGCCATGGGTGTGGCTCTAGATAAAGGCAAAAAGACAAAAAAAAAAATGCTCAACATCACTGATTATTAAAGAAATGCAAATCAAAACAATCACGAGACACCACCTCACACCAGTCATAATGGCCATCATTACTAAGTCCACAAACAACAAACGCTAGAGGGGGTGTGGAGAAAAAGGAGCCCTTCTGCACTGCTGGTGGGAATGTAAGCTGGTACAACCACTAAGGAAAACAGTATGGAGGTACCTTAGAAAACTATACATAGAACTACCATATGACCCAGCAGTCCCACTCTTGGGCATATATCTGGACAAAACCTTTCTTGAAAAAGACACTTGAACACACATGTTCATTGCAGCACTATTCACAATAGTCAAGACATGAAAACAACCCAAATATCTATTGACAGATGATTGGATTAGGAATATATACAACGGAATACTACTCAGCCATAAAAAAGAATAAAATAATGCCATTTGCAGCAACATGGATGGAATGAGAGACCCTCATACTGAGTGAAGTAAGTCAGAAAGAGAAAGACAAATACCATATGATATCACTTATATCTGGAATCTAATATACTGCACAAATGAAGCTTTCTACAGAAAAGAAAATCATGGACTTGGAGAACAGACTTGTGGTTGCCAAGAGGGTGGGGGAGGGAGTGGGATGGTATGGTATTCTGGGGTCAATAGTTATAGACTATTGCCTTTGGGATGGAAAAGCAAGGAGATCCTGCTGTATAGCACTAGGAACTATGTCTAATCACTTGTGACAAATCTATATATGTATGTGTAACTGGGTCACCACACCGTGAAGTTGGAAAAGTAAACCGGCTACAATGGAAAATAAAAATTAAAAAAAATTATAATATCGCTGAAGCCAAACACACACACACAAAAATGTGTCAATGAAACTCGGCGATCTCAACAATGTCTCCTACTTTAGAGAGTTCCAGGAAGAAAAGAACTGCAGAAATCACTCCATCTGGAAACCCAAGAGCAACTAGTGAATCCTGCAAAGTCAGTCTCAATCCAATTGTAAAGCAAGGGGCCAGAACGGAGTAAGGAGTAAAGATGGAGAAATAGAATGTGTAGACCATTGTTTTTAAATCTAAAACTTAAGAGAAGGCTGAAAAGGAGAAAAGATAAAGATTTGTTTTGCTTTGTTTCATCTTTGTTTTTATAAAAGGAAGCTGACTGGACATTTTTCAAGTTGGAAAAGTGTCTGAGGGAAAGCACCAGTTTAAGGTTAAAAAAAAAATGGAGATGAATAACTGACATTTCACAGAAGACCCAGGGATCCCAAGTCACAAAAGAGTAGAGGCTGCAAGTGATATCTTGTCTTGGTCCAGTCTTTTTTTAAAAGCAACTTTATTTATGTATAATTTTCATACCATAAAATCTACCCATATTAAGTGCACAATTCAAGAATTTTAGTATATTTATAAGGGCTTGCTCTTATCTTATGTGTTCAGTATTTGACATAGCCATAAGAACTCTCGGTCTTATTTGTTTTAAAATATTGTAGAACCTCACAACTTAATCACAATAATAGAAATATAAAACAAAAGAATAATAGAGAAATGTCAGTGCTACGAACCACAACAACATTACAGGTCATCATGTGGAATAAGGCAAATGCCCTAAATATTTGCTTTTGCAGCTTTCACGATAGATAAGCTATGCTGTTTGACTGAAACTTTTGTTTTACACCATTAATATCTATCTAGATCTATAAATGACTCATAAAATAACTATACAGCAAGATACTACGTACAGTACATTTTTGCCTTATATTGACCTCTAAGGTTTATTTTGTTCGCTGGTTTGCTTTCAGCCATACATCACAGGGCAATTTGGTATCAGTTCAAGTTGTCATTATGATAATTCTTTGTGAAGTTAGGTTGTGAAAACTTATTGCTGCCTACAAATAACAAAACACCATGTAACTCTCTTCTCTGTAGTCTTTTGTGAAAGTCATGGATGTAGATATTTACATACTTCTATTTCTAAATAGTGATTCCTAGACTTACAACTCATTGGAAGTTCTTACCTGGAATTGGGAAGAAAGGCTCTTAAAATGAGGTAAAAAGTGAAAAGTATAAAAATGAATATGTATCATGCCTCATTCATAATATACCTACATATGCTATTCCTCATCAGGATATCAGATTTAGAGAGATTTTTTTTTCAGGTTTTAGAACTTTTTATTTGCTAATTTAAAAGACTGTACATTCCAATAATTAAAGTAATTGCAACTACAACAAAAATCACTCTGATTAAGCTGCATTTTACAGCCTGCAGAACACCTTGAACTAGCCTGATTTTTATTTTGTACTCAAAAATGTAATCGATAAAAGAATCCTATAGATAAAGCTAAACTATCTAAGCTTCTAGATAGTTATACTTCATATCTAAAAATTTAAGATCTACACAAGGAAACCTGCCTAAAGAAACACGAATTATATTAAAAACATGTAATTGAACTTTTTATTTTAATATAAATTAGCTCTTCTTCAAACACAGTATGTAGTTAAAAAACAGATCTCTCCTCCATATAGTAGATAAATAAAAATAACTACTTTCTTATTAAGCATTAAAAAGACTTACTTTGCTCTAATTTCTTTATCAAAGACTTTAGTAACTTTTACTTAAAAAAAAACCTGAAGAGAAGTTTTAAAAAGTTTAAAAGTAGGAGAATATAAATATAATTTAAATATGATTTTATCTAATGAAAGAAAATTCAACAAAATATATTGAGATGAGTTAAATATGTGATTTCTTATAAGAAGTCATTTGATTGGGGAGGGGTGAAGTACTTTTTTGAAGTATAGACTTTATCATCTTGAGCTTGTTGGCTAAAATTTTCACAAAAGTGGACAATCCATAGGATTTTCCTCCATATGAGAAGACTATTACCAACTCGAATGCATTTTCTATCACCGTCATTCAACTATGCTTTGCTTTGAGAGATTGTAAATTATCCTTGTGTGGATAACAGAGATACTGATAGATCCATTTTTTTCACTTAATCATCCAAAAATGAATTCTACGGCTTTGAAATTCTCCTGACACTATAATCACGACTGCCTTCTTAGAGTACTGCTCTAATCATACTAAGCCCGTATTTGTTTTTTAAAAAATTCTTTTTGCAGTGTAATTGACTTACAATGTTATTTGTTTCCAGTGTACAGCAAAGCACACTGCTTTAGAATCTTCCAAGCAACTCTTTCAAATGTGATACTCCTTCTTTCAACAAGTCTCAGTTTCCTATCCTAATTTTGAAAGAAAATCTCCATGTCTAATTAGTTTGTCTTCGACTGGCTTCACTGATCATCTCAGCCCAATTATAGCAGCCAAGTGATTATCTTACTTTACAATCTTCTTGCTTTGCAATTCCATGTTTTTGCTCATGAGATTCTCTTTACTTGCTACAAACCAGTATCAACTACTGAGTTCAAGCTACATTCATATAGGTTGGGAAAGTCATGGTTTCTTTTTAAAAAAACAAAAATCTGGAAGTCTGAATTGATAGTGTTAACTGACAGTGTTAAATGAGTCAATGAGAGAAATAAAAAAGGAATGCACAATAAAATTGCATCAGTAACCACAGAATTAAGAATTTATGTCAAAGAAAACAAAAATTGCTAACAAAAGTTTATTGAGCTCATTTTTTTTTGCCAGACACTTCTGAGTATTGCAAATAGAGTACTCACCAATGAGAGCAAGTCAAACACACCTTTGTTCTCATTGGGCTTAAATTTTAGAGAAGGGAGAAATGCTAAGTGTGCTGATAAAAATAAGTGCTCTGAAGATTGTATTTGATCATCTGGGGTCTTTTGTACTATACTAAATATATGCTGCTAACAATTATGAGTAAAATATAAATCAGACAAATTAATGTTTGCTGATACATTGGTTTGGTGTTCCTAGCTTTTGTGAAGAATTTACTTCTTAAGAACAGAGGTTAATTCTAACACCTGCCACAAAGCACTTAGAATAGCAACATCAACAAAGCAGAAGGCAGAAAACACTTAAAAAAATTAAAGAATGTTGAGCACCATCATAAAACTAAAACTCTTTGTTTTCTTTTCGCTTGGGTTTTGGATTGGGTTTTTGAAGTTTCTGTAGCTCCCTACTGTTTGCAACAGTGCAAATTTCACATACAAGTCAATAAAATATTACACTATAGAGAATAAAATATTTCTAGGTTTATACACCTATTCTTTCTTATTTATTTATTTATTTATTTATTTATTTATTTATTCTCTTTTGCCCTACCTAGAGCCGCACCCGCAGCATATGGAAGTTCCCAGGCTAGGGGTCTAATCAGAGCTGTAGCTGCCGGCCTTTGCCACAGCCACAGCAACGCGGGATCCGAGCCACGTCTGCAACCTACACCACAGCTCATGGCAGCGCCATGTCCTTAACCCACTGAGCAAGGCCAGGGATTGAACCCGCAACCCCCTGGTTCCTAGTCGGATTCGTTAACCGCTGAGCCACGATGGGAACTCCCTTATTTTTTTTTTAATAAATATAGCTTTTGAGGGTTCAAAAGGATAGGAAAATAGCTGAATCCTCACTCCTGTGGAAGATGAGTATAAAAGTAAAAATTAACCATACTGCCATTTTCTTAAGTAGAAAGTGCAAAACCCAGTCAGTACAGACAAGGAAGCGGCTGTACGCTTACACAGATGTATGTTTTACCCACCGTTTGTTCCATATAACAAGTCTGGAATTCAGATTTCTTTAATTCGGGTATTATTTTTCATGTAGTTAAACATATATCGAAGGTTCTATTTAATACAATTATTAATATCAGAGTCAAAAGATATAGTGGATACATTGTAATAACCTTTAAAAGGTGTGAGATATCAATCATAATAATGTATTTATGCACATTTGCCTATAAAAGTCCAATTATTGAAAGCTTGTGCAAGTACATATATATACAAATAGATGGATAGATAGATACAGATACAGATATGCAATAGACATAGCATTTATTTTGTTACATATTGCTATCACTCCTGGATTTTATATACATATCTATTATACTCACTTAAAATATAATCATATGATACATTTTGACATTTTTAAGTTTTTATAAGCTATAGAATTAATTTGGGTAAACTGTGTAATTCAAAATTACATAATGAGTACTTTTTTTCTTTTACAGTTGCACTTGAGGTATATGGAAATTGCCAGTTTAGGGGTCAAATTGGAGTTGCAGCTGCAGGCCTATACCACAGCCACAGCAATGCCAGATCTAAAGTGAATCTGAGATCTATGCTGCAGTTTGTGGCAATGATGGATCCTTAACCCACTGAGTGAGGCCAGGGATCAAATCCGAATCCTTATGGACACTATGTCAGGTTCCTAAACCACTGAGCCTCAGTGAGAACACCAGAGTACTTTTTAAACCTAATGTTATATCTTAGGTGGAGAAAAAACAAAATATTCTGTCCTGTTTTGAATAGCAGGAAGATAAGGAAAGTGAAAAAAAATAATAGAATGAAGGAAGGATTATGGCAAAAGTTGGATTTACCGGCTTTTAGAAAAAATGACTCACAACGATATTTCTTCTCTTTTCTGACCGTAACTCTGAATAACATAGTAAGCTAAAAACAAAAAACAAAAAACATAGTGCTTTGGTCCTGGCCCCTTATCCACTGTTAAGTTACTCTACATAATAGGCATCACTTTGGAAGGAAATTGGGGGAATGTAATATAATAATATAACCCTGTAGCCCTGCATCATCACCCAACATCCAGCTTCTGAAAAGAGTTTAAACGCTTGGCTCCTGTTTGAATCACATCACTCTCCTCAACCCTGTCTCACTTCCCCAGCTCACTAACTGAATCCAAGAGTCGCACGTTCCACCCACTCTTAACACTGAAGAAGGCTTCCCTCCTCCTTCCCTACCCTGAAATTTCTCTCAAGTCAGTGGCCCAAGTACAAGTAATTTGAAAGATACATGCATTTTTAGTTCTGATCTTCTTTGACCTTGATGCAGCTGTATCACCCTTAGTTTCTCATTCAGTAGCACTGCCTTCTCCTTATTTTGTTCCCACTCCCTAAAATCAGACCTCGGTTTTGTGTGTGTGTGTGTGTGTGTGTGTGTGTGTGTGTGTGTGTGTGTGTGTATGTGCTCCTTATGTGTGTGTGTGAGAGAGCTCCTTTAGTGTAGGCATTCCTCAGACTTTCCTTTTATTTCCTTCCTATGTATATTTCCTATGGAAAATTTTATTCCCCTCCATGGTTTTAATAGATAAATCTAGGCTACTAAAGCCCATATCTCAGTGTTGCTAGGTCATGTCTCATTTCTGAGATCATCTTACTTGGATAGTCCAGAGATATCAAGTTTAATGAATTACAACTGAATTCATTATCATGCCATTGCCCATCTCCCAAGTTAATCCTCTTTTTAAGTTTCCCAGTTTAGTTGTTGGCCCCACTTTTCATCCTCTCGTGCAAGTCAGAAACCTGGAGCATTCCATCCTAACCCCTCCCTCACTGTGACATTATATACTTCTGATAGCCAAGATCTAGTGATTCACCCATTCAAACACCTCTCACATCTATCTACTTCTCTTTATCCTGATTTAAACAATCATAATCATTCCCCCCACAGTTCTCATCTATGTTTCTGCAATAACCTGGCCGTTTACAATCGCTCCCAGAGCACATCTTATTGCAGCCAGAGTGACCTTTCTAAAATGTTATCTCAGTCATTGAATTTTCCTGTTCAAAACCTTTTAAAGGTCCCCTGATAGTTTTCATTTATTCACTAAACTTCTGTTTCACTCACAAGACTGTATATTATGCCAAGTATTTTACTGAGGGCCAGAGCTATAGTGACCACAAGATATTACCCAGCAAGACACCGTTTCTTTCCTACAGCAAAATATTGGTTCTTCTATTATACCCAGAATCCAGATTTGCAGTATCAGAATTCTTCATTGACCATGATGGTTCATTTGTCTTTTTTGAATCTTAGTGAATAAAGTTATTCAGAATTTCTCATCCCATAAACATTACTGATATCTATATTCCTGCTTTGTTTCTGCCTCACCTCTCAATATCTTCCAAATTGAACATGGAACTATTTTCTCTAAGTCTATTTGAACAGTTTAAATATATCAGCTTGACTGTATTCTCCAGTGACCCTCCCAGAAACTTCCCAAATTGCATTTTCAAAAAGACCTTCCTCTCAAAAATAGCTTTTTTTGCAGTTATATTTGCTATATGTTGGCCTGGTCTCTGAAGTGTTGACTTCTATCATAGAGTGAATGCAACAGAGTGTGTGATTACAGACAAATGAACATGATTGTTTCAATCAAGGATAAAACATATTCACATGCTTTTTACTTATACAATGTACATCAAAGTAAATGCATCTTTAAGATTCAGTTAGATATAACATCTCTACATAGTATTATTTTACAGACGAATCATAAATATGAGGAAAACATTAGAGATGAAGCCAAAATTAATATTCCAATTTTTGGCTATCCAGGTTTCTTCTCAAGCAAACTTATTTTAACATACAAAAATATAAGCATGCTTTCCTGAGAACTTCAAGGCATCAGCAGCCCTTGAGACTTAGTTTCTAATCCTCCTCTGACACTTGCCATGTGACTCAATCCAAATTGCTATGCATATATAGCTCATATGTCTTTATTTAGAAAACAATCTAGTGAGGAGGTGGGGGGGTTGGATAGATAGGCAGTTCAGAGATTTTGGATGTAAATATTATATTTGGAGTGGATGGAAATGGGGACCTACTGTACATACAGCACAGAGAACTGTGTGTGATTGGGTCACTTTGCTGTACAGCAGAAATTGAAGAAACATTATAAATCAGCTATACTTTAAAAAACCAAAGTAAGTGATCTACTTCTCTCCCCCCCCCCCATTTTTTTTTTGTCTCAGTATATGGAGGTTCCCAGGCTAGGGATGGAATCAGAGCTGTAGCTGCTGGCTTGTGCTACAGCCATAGCAGTGCAGGATCCAAGCCACATCTGTGACCTAATATCAGAGCTCACAGCGATGCCAGATCCTTAACTGTCCAAGTGAGGCCACGGATCAAACCTGTGTCATTGATACTAGCCAGATTGGTTTCTGCTAAGCCACGATGGGAACTCCAGAAATCTACTTCTTTAGCATTACTGCAGAGATGTTGAGAAGACCAGTGGAATGCATACAATATGGTCTAAAATGAAGGATAAAGACCTCAAAGGAAGTAGAAAATATGTATTTATTTGCCAAAAGAATTTCATTGCTTTTTCTCCCACTGCTACTCTAAGCTTTCTTTGTGCTGTCGAGGCCACTTCCAAAGGGAAAGGAAGACATTCCCCACCACCTCCACTTTCACATCTTTCTTGGCATAGATAGCAGTTGGGGTGGAGGGAGGAGATAAGGAACTAAAAATCTTCATAAAATGGGTCATTTAAATAATAGCTATTATTAAATAATAACACATTCTACATATGATTTTTAATCACCTCCATTAGAACTCCCCCACCCACCCTAAGCCAATTTTGATTCTTCCATCAGCCTTTCTCCTCCTGATAGTGCTCTAGGCAACCTCAACCCCAGTCGCTCATCCTGCTTACTAAAGCTGCAGGCCACCTGCTCATCAAAACAGTAACGCAAATCTTTCTCATTTATTACAATTATATTAACTGATCCCAAATTGAGGACTTTCTGCAGCAACAGAGATTAATCTTACATTTCCTATTTCTGAACTGTCTAAATGAAATATATTTTCTTAAATATATAGTTTTCCAACTCTTGCAGGATATGTACAAGAACAACATCATAAAAGAAATAACACTAGAAGTTAACTTTAGTTGAAAATTAAGCTGTTCAGTTAACTATACTAAAGCCACTGTAGAAAATGTGCACATCGACAATTCAAGGAAAGACTACAGGGAGTCAGGCTGGTCAAGAGGAAAAATTCTGGTTTGTGTCCACAAGTGGTTTTTAGGCCTGTATATCTAATATGTTCTAACTGTGATTCTTTTTTGTTTGTTTTTTGTTTTTACTGGATCCTAGGCTTCTTAAGAACAAAGTGATGAGTGATTTGGGGATTAAAATCAAGAGCATCATTGAACTTCACCTTCCCTCCAACCAGTTCCCCTACACTCCCTGCCGCCCCCCCCCTTTGTGTTCCCAATTCCTTTCTTAGCAAATGAAGAGCTTAATCCCAAAGCCCTGGTACAAACCCCAGGTTTCTCTCCCCAGCTCACCCCTTCCTCACCCCCCTACTCCTGGGAAGGGCAGGCACCTCAGTTTGAATGCATGAGAGCCCAGAGTGGTGACAGACACCAAGGGAAAGGCCTCACCCTCAGGGAAAGGGATCAAGAATTACAGTGTGGTGAAATGAGGGCCCCTGTAGCCTAGGTTACCAAAATGGGGCCTTGGCACCAGAGGAAAGGATACTGGTGCCCCTGGGAAAGGAGACTCAGCAGCCTCGAAAACCGTCTCGTTGTGAATAGTCACTACCTGATCATGGTTTGCCCTTCTGGCGATGGTTGCAGAACCATACTCGGACCACTTCCTTCTCTAGCCCGAGGTGCTGGGCCATGTGGCTGATTTTCTTCAGGTGCGCTTTTGGCACTATGCACATGCTCTCCAGGGTGCCTCTCACTCAGTTCTCCATACTTGTCCACTTTCTCTGCCAGGGCTGCAGGAGGGTCTCTGCCTTGCATATCTCCTGCAAGTGCTCATTGTTGGTAGCTTCCTCCACCCACTTCAGCAGCAGGGGCTGCAGTTTAAGTGTTCCTGAAACTGAGCTGCAAAGCCTCAAAACTGCAGGTGGTCATTGGGCTGAACACCTTCCCAAAGAGAACCCGCAGGGTGAGCCCCACATCGGCCTGGGTATATCCCAGGGTGATCCTCTTCTGCTTTAGGAGCTTGGCAAATTGTTCAAGGTCTTTCTGAAGCGTTTTGATGGCCTGGGACTTCTCGAGGTTCCATTCCAGTTTCTCCTTGTCCAGCTGCGCGGCACCAGTGGGGGCGGCGCAGGGCTCTGGGGAGGCCCCCTCGGAGTTGTTCCCCACCCGGGCTCTCGCCTCTCGCTAGGGCCAAGGGATCTCCAGGCCGCCTTGGGGCACCAGCCCCACTCTCACCTGAGATGTACAGTAGGCCATCCCTCCGCAGAAGTCATAGGGCGGGAGGAGGGGCACAACGGAAACTCCCCCCACAGCTTGGCGCCCGGCCCAACCCCCAGCCCATTGCCAGACTCACCCGGAGGCCCCAAGGAGCTCAGCCAGGTCCAAGGATCAACCCATCCTGGCTCCGCCATCGCCTCCAGGGCCAGCGGGGACAAGAAGGCGAAGTCAGAAGCCAGGTGTCCCACCATAGGGATGCAAGGCGCCCTAAGCCCAGTCTCCAAGGAGACTGTTGGGCCTGTGATTCTGAATAAGTTAACAAGCTTTCACAGACACCTTTTTTGTTAGCTATAGTACACTGAGATTCATCTCTAATGTGACTTCCTGTTAGAGTAACATATGTGCTTAAGGGTTTCATGAGACCCTATTGGATTTCTCTTCCAGGTTTCCCTTAGAATAGGCTTCTCCTGTATATCACAGACTATTTTATCAACAAATGAAAATGCACTGAGACTTCTGACTTGATAGGAAGCAGCAAGATTCAACTCATGGGACTGGAAAACAATTAATTAAAATCGAAACCCTAATAGGGAAGTTTCCATATCATTGGTTTCATAATGCACCTTCCTCTGCTTATTTCACTGTCACTAGTAAAATTTAATTGCTTTGCATTTCATATTTATTATTTTGTACATACCATGTACTTTAGATTATCCAATATATCTCATATGATAGAAAAAAACATTGATTAAGCCAGGCCAGTCTTAGTCCCTTTTGCATACTCATTGATAATCCTTTATACACATACTTTAGAAATTCTCGTGATTATATTTTCAGTAATTATGTTATCTCTTAAGGTTTCTGTATCTCTTATGACAACATCTAGCTTCTAAAATTCAAGTTTGAACCTTGAAATGCAAATTGGTGTACACAATATGACACCTTTTAAAAATTATGTTCATCACTTCAATAACCAAGTTTCTGAATATACAGAGATATACAGTTAATAAATCCAATGGCAATATTTCCTTTGAATTTGGGGACAGAAAATTTCTGATTTTATTTTTGTATAGTTTTTTCATACAAATTTAATTCTAGCACTACTTTTATTTCCAGTTCCAAATAATTTCACACCTAAATGGCTTCTTAATTACTTCCTCCAAAAATTTTCTGGGGAAAAACCAAAACAGACCAGAAAGCTAATCTTTTTCTAGATGGCAGACATGCTGAATCTGCCTCTCCAGAATAACTGGGGCTATGAAGACTGCCAATGTAGTTCACAAGGGACCCCCTCTCCAGGTTTAACTTTGACATCCTTTGACTTGCTAAGGTAATTTGATTGCTTCATAAAGAATAATTTGGTAATATTTATTGAAATACACAGCTTAGCATAACTAAGTCTGCAGGGTTTCTCAAAATTTAACAAGGTTATGGTTTCAGTTTCACAGCCTCTAAAAAGAACACTGTACTAGAGTACAGAATAACCTGGCAGAACTCTTCTCTCATTTCTCTGCAGTACAACTCTGAAGTCCTTGAGTCTTCTCCCCTCAGTATATAGTTCCCTCTCATTCTCTCTCTCTCTTCCTACTAGCATTATCCTAAAGAGATATTTACAGAGAACTAGTTAAGATAACAGGCTAAGGATGAAACCCTTCCTAGAGGTATATTTCCATGATATTAAAATTTATAAATTGCCTTAAAAATATCTAAACACAGTCCAGGGCCAGGATCAAGCTGATCAAAATAAGGCACTTGCCTCAGTACAAAATTTAAGGGGAATCTCCCCCCAAATCAGTAATCAAGATAAGCATCATTTTAACATAATATTCTAAAACTTGAAAATTAATGCAAAAGTCCATGATGAACAAACTATTAAAGCAAAGGTTTTATATACTATATCTAGCTAAATAAATCCTTACCCTTATTTCATTCTATTTGGTTAATTGTAGAGTAACTATAGTCCCATTCATAAATGTTGGTGTAATACCATTAAACTCTAAATTTACAAATTTGTTATTTGTCTTCCCTTACAAGTTTAGCTGTCGATCATGGGCAAATGTGAGCTGCACTTTATATTCTGCTGCTGTTTCCAAAAGAATCACAATTCTTAGTAATATTTAGTAATGTTAAAATCAGGCTTACTAAGAAGTCTAATTTAATATAATGTTATTCTTCTCCCATTATTAATAAAAATAAAGCCATTCATGTGTTTGACATAAAGCTATAATTACAGCTACTTAATTTCACCTTGATGTAATTATTACACTGATTTGAAGTCTAAGATTTTTGAACAAATATTTGAATCCACAAATAAAAATAGTGACAATAAACTTTTTATACTTCCACACAGAAGCATGACAGTAAGTGTGACTTTGTAATTTATAAATAATGAGTCAAAATTAGAGGACACCAACATGACCTCAGACCCTTTGTTGATGCTGTTGTCGGAGGAGTGGCTGACACTAACCATCACGTCACACTGTTTCAGGGAAGACCATCAAAGCTTGAATAGCTCCATGTAAGTAACAGAGCTTTATGCATAATAATATCAAAATAAATATGCTTAGTAGCAACAAACATAAAAGTTTCAATTATTTAAAATTTGGGTGCAGTAGAGAAAATTTCTTACTGAATATCCACTTCCTCGTCTAAGTTTCTCATTTTACTTTGAACAGAAGGGTCAGCCTTTCTGACCTAATGAAAGCACTGCTGCAAAAATTAGAGGCCAACATGTGTGCAACTGCAGTTCAGCCAGAAAGAATGCTAATTCTTGGCTTCTGTGCTTTCTTTAATGGAATTATTCAGGTCTTTCTGTGACATGGAACACTGTGATCAGCCAGGAACTGCTGGAGATGAAAAAACCTTTGTTTGTTATAACCCCAAAAATGTAGTTCTTTTTCGATCTCATAGGAGACCTTTGCACCTAACTGAAAAAATAAAAAAAGGTCAGGGATGGAGTGGGATGGTGGAATCAGTCACACCATAGTCATTTTCTTTAAAGGATCTGATTTTATAACTTAGTATGTGTGCACAAGGTATTCAGAAGAGCAGCACACTTAAGTGCTTTAAGGAAATTATGACATCATTTTGAAATTGCTGAGGTGTGGTCAAGAGGAGGTCAGGACATAGCAGTCTGGACATGGAAGAGGAGAAGCTGTTCTGAGGGCCCCCTCTATCCTTATAAGCTGGAACGACATTGACTTCTCACTTGAAGTGCCCTTTTCCATAAAACAGCACTACTATTTCCCATGTCATCAAGTTGTGATAAGAATTAAGTAACATGACCCTATAAATAATGTGTAAATTATGAAATGTTACACAGATGTCATGAGGAATTTAAAAGATAACAGAATAAGAATATGAAGTAAGGTTGTAAAGCCATTTGTACTAGAAAGAAAATTAATTTTAAAATCATTGTCATCAGTCTGCAGAAGTACAAAATAATAAATTAAGATATTACAATGAATTTTTTTTCATTTTTGCTTTTTTAGGGCTGCACCTGTGGCATATGGAGATTCCCAGGCTAGCAGTTGAATTAGAGCTGTAGCTGCCAGCCCACACCACAGCCACAGCAACGTGGGATCCAAGCCACATCTGCAACCTATACGACAGCTCACGGCAATGCCGGATCCTTAACCTACTGAGAGAGGCCAGGGATCGAACCAGCATCCTCATGCCTGCTAGTCAGATTTGTTTTCCACTGAGCCATGATGGGAACTCCTGAAATCATTTCTTACATTAAGTTCTTCCCTCTTAGGAACATGAATTAAAAGACTAAATTGATATGAATGATCCTTACAATTTACTAGCTTAGGCAAGTAAGTTCGTAAGAAAAACACTTTAAATATTATCTTTACTCAAAAAAAAAAACAGGAAAAAAATAGAAAGTGGATGGGAAATTATCTGGGTCTGATACATTTCCAAGTAGTATTTAAGTAACACAAAAAGAATGGGCACTAAAAATAAAAAAATTCATTATTAAGGAATAACTGAAGAGTGAATGTTTTACATCATACTATTATTTGACCATCAGTAATCACCAGAGTAGGTATCATATGAAGTGGAAATTTCCAAATACTCTTATTGAGTACATTAAAAATACATTGCTCCTTGCATCACAACATTTTCTTTCTTTAAAATAATTTTATAAAACATAGGCAAGTTTTGTACGGCAAAAGAATTCTGAATAAAGCATGTGAAATTCTTAATTTTTTGTCTGATTAATTTACCTTTTCTCTATGTTCTACCAACTCTCCTTGAGAAATATTACCGACTCTGGGTTTTTGTTAATATTAACATATGATTTTCAATTCTGTTTTCATTCCTAATCTCTCTCTGGAAGTCCATATCCAATTATCTCTTTGGGTATTTCCCACAAACCCTTTAGCCCGTTCCAAAACAAACTCAACATCTTCCATTTGATGACATCTGCTTCTGTCCCTATATTTCTTTCAAACTAAAAAGAATCACTATCCACACAGTGAATCATGTCGGAAATGTGGCGGTCATAACCCTGCTTGATCTCAGACCCATCTGATCAGCTGCCAAATTCAAATGGATTCTACTTCTAAAACATTTGTCATTCTGGATGTCATTCTCACACTCCAACATTTCTTCTCGTCCTCTCAGCAATGTATCATACTCTACTATAGTGTTTCTCTGTTTAGAAACGCCCTGTTGGGGTTTACTGGATAAGTCAAGCAGGAGAATCAACTCAAAGGGTACAGGAAATTTAGTATCCCACTCCCCATTAAATGCTCAGAGCACCGTACAGTCATTGGGATGACAAACCTCCCCATCACATACATTTCTACATATCTCAGAAGGTGATGATACAGTTCTCTAAATATCCCATTAAATGTCCTGACTCTGAGCCCTTAAAACCTACTCTGCAGTACCTTTGGAAAGCTCTTTCCTCCACCATCTGTCTAGAAAACTGCCAGGCACTTCTTAAGCCTCATCGTGTAAGACCTTTCCTTCTCTGAAAGCTTCCCTGAGCTGAACTGGCCATGCTCATCTTCATCTTCCATAACATTGCGAATATCTTTTGCATAGGATTGCCCAATTTTGTTTTAATTTATTCCATGATTCCATGTTTTATTCTCTTCAAAACTAAAAGCTTAATCAAGGCATAAACCATGGTTTTTCATCTTTCATTCATTCTTTTATAATTAAACAATGTTATAAATTTTCTTTTGGCAAAAACTATGGATAAATGTTACATAAGCTTTTTCTAGCTGTTCTTGTTAAGGTTACCAAGGATCTCAATTTATCAAAATCAATAGTCACTTTTCTGTTCTCATAAAACTTATTACTACATATTACTTATATTACTTGGGAGCATTCTAGAGAATTAACCACTTCATCTTAAAACACATTTTTCCTTAGTACTGTTAGCCAAACTCTTACGGTTTTCCTTTTACTTTGCTAACCATTTCTTGTTTTCCTTTGACGGTTTCTTCTTGTTCTACCTCTGAGGTTGGAATGCTTTAGGATTATTCTCTATCTACACACTCCCTCTGCATGACCTCTTTAGATCTATGCTCCTAAGGGTGACTCTCTAATCTATATCTATATATCCATTTCCCACTTTTCCCCTGAGCTCTAAACACCTGTTGCTAAACTGACATTTCTACTTGGACATCAACTAAGTATCTGAGTTTAGCATGGCCAAACTTGACATATTCTCCCAACCAGTTTTCTACTGAGTCTTCTCCTCAGAAGAAGAGGTGACAAGTAATTGGTGACAAGTAGTAATCACTGACAAATAATTACTTTCCCCCAACCCTCTCTGTGATGAGCATGTTTCCCACTCTATGAATTTTGAACTTAGCCCATGACTTGCTTAGGCTAATGAAAGCACTGATGTGAGCATATGTGAATGAGTCATCTGTGGGCTTTAAAAGTGTTTGCCTGGTTTAGCTTGGTCCATGCTACTCCTCTCCCTGACTCCTATGCACCAGGCACACCTATTCCATGTCCTAAGATAGGCATGCCCAGGTAGATACTGAATCTCTAGTGAGAAATTCTGACAGACTCCAGGCTGGAGTCTAGATCTTGGAGCAAAGCTGCTGCAGGCAATGCCAGACAAATGAGTGAAAAATAAGTATTCTTGTAAGTTTTGAGAATAATGCAGTCCATTCACAGTAAATACATGTAGTTTTCAATGAATAACCCATGGATGTCTCATCCTTCTGAAGCCCTACTCTGTTTTCCTTATTTTGTTCTGAGGCACCTTGCACAAAGATCGAAATATTTAACAGGCCTTTGCAAAGTCCTCCGTGATTGTTCCCATTCTTCTCTTTAACTTCATATTACTTCCATTTTCTTGCCTTTCTCTGCACACTGGCCAGAATGTCCTTCTTTCTGTTCTCCTAATACACTATGCTCCTTCCCTCCACACTCTAGCTCTTACTACTTTTTTTTCCATCCTGGAATATTCTTTGCAGCATGAGCTCTTCCCACCTCACCTCATTTACTTAATACAGTTCTACTAAACTTTCAGATCTCCACTTTAATTTCTCCATTGGTGAAGTCTTCACTGACCTTCACTCAAGGTTAAGGTTCCTCTAATAGTTTTATAATCTGATTTTATTTTCCTTCAGACCACTGATCTCACTATTTAACTATATATTCTTCTTATTATTATGTGATTAATTTCTGTCTCATCCATTAGATATAATAGATATAAGCCATAGAAGACAAGGGACCATCAGTGATTTTACTTTCCATTGTACCTCTAGAGCTTGCACGTGGTACAGCACAAATCAGGGTCTCTCTCAGTTTTTTTTTTTATATGAATATTTTAAATGTTCTGTTTTTGTTTTGTCTTGTTTTGGTCATGCCCAGGCATTCAGAAATTCCTGGGCCAGGGATCAAACCTGTGCCATAGTAGGGACCCAAGCCACAGGAATGACAACACTAGAGCGTTAACCCACCAGGGAACTCTCTCTCTGTAAGATCAGTTCTTCTATATGAAGAGTAAAGATTCAAACTGACTGTAATGGAAGACAATATGAGAAAAAGAATGTATATATATGTATGACCAGGTCACCATGCTGTACAGCAGAAATTGACACAATACTGTAAATCAACTATAGTCTAATTTCTTTTTTTTTTTTTAACCTTATCTAGGGCTGCACCTGCGGCATATGGAGGTTCCCAGGCTAGGGGTCTAACAGGAGTTGTAGCTGCCGGCCTATGCCACAGCCACAGCCACAGCCAGAGCAACGTGGGATCTGAGCCGCATCTGCAACCTACACCATAGCTCACGGCAACGCTGGATCCTTAACCCAGTGAGCAAGGCCAGAGATCAAATCCGCAACTTCATGGTTCCTAGTCAAATTCGTTAACCACTGAATCATAACGGGAACTCCAACTATAGTCTAATTTAAAAAAAAAGAGGATTCAAACTGAGCTTCTCATGTACAAGTCCATTCTTCTTCTCACCTACTATATGCAAAATTTACCCTTGGACAAGATATAAGGAGGGCTATTTTTTGCTCTGTTTTGTTGTACTTTGATTCCATGCTCATTCTTTGTGATTGCACATATTGTTCATCTCAAATATTGCAGACAACTTTCTGCCTAGGTAGAATGTTATGTTGGATAAATTCTGATTACCTCTCTGTCGAAATCATTTAAAATGCCAATCTGTCCTCTAAGATGATATGGACCAATTCTCTTCTTTCTCATCTTGATTTTTACCTACTAAGTTAAAGAGTACAAATAGCAGTCCATCACTGATGAATGTATTCTATAAAATGTTTACAGTTTGCCCTAAATCTCTCTTATGTGATAGTTTAAGAGAATTCCCTCTTCTTTAGAAATTGTCAAGGTTAAATTAGAAGTGACCTTTACGTATTTACAGAATTAAAATCCATGATGGAAATACTCAATATTCCTTTCAAAGAGAAAAAAAAAAGTCTAGTTTAAGTTAAATATATGCTTAGTTGTAGTAATTGAAAGGATAATACAGTGGAGCTTGATTATGAATTAAAAAGGAATCAAAATTCTGGAATGTGGAGACCTTGTGGTGTCTGTTAGTCAATGTGCATGGTAACAACTGATGCTAACAAAAAAACACAGCAATCAGTTACCCTGCACACCATTCACCTAACATTAAAATTCTGCTGTTAATTTTAAAGTTTGATTAAGCTTAGAAATTTAGCATATTCAAAACCGCATTCTAATTTCTCTGTGATTCTAGCTTTTAATGATTAATCATTGAAAAACCAAAGAGCTCCTAAAATCCAAGTGAACAGAAAAGAAGGTTCTAGCTAAGGTTAGAATGATGTTTAAAATAATGATAATAATAAAAGTAATATAAAAATTCATATTTGCAACTGCCATAAATCATTAGTAAAAAAATTCTTATTTTTCAGAGTGTTTTAAACTTATCCAGATAAGAAATAGCATAAAACTCAAAATATATTCTAATGACACATGTCCAATGCCAGAAAAAGAATCAACAATCAAAATTAACTGAATCATATATTTTAGAAATAATTTACTTAAATTTTACACTTTATAGGGAAAAAAGAAAAGAAAGAAAAAAGAAACCAACAGTAGAAATATTAACAGTGAGTATTGAGAAAAGAATAAATCTTATATTGTGATAATTTCCTGAGTCAAAGATACTTTTAAAAGATACCCCCTATAATTTTATGAGAAAATTTTGTTGCATAAATAAAATGTTACTACACTAACTTACAGAGTATTTTTTTCTAAAAATTGGTATTAGCTGAAGTGCTGTGGTGCAATGGGATTGGCAGTATCTCTGCAGTGCCAGAATAAAGGTTCAGTCCCTGGCTGTAACAGCAGCTCAAATCTGATCCCTGGCCTGGGAACTCCATATGCTTGCAGGGCAGCCAAAAAAGAAAGAAAGAAGTAAGTTTTTAATAATTAAAAATAAATTAAATATTGGTACAAGTGAGAAATACTAACAACATTTTTAGAAAAATCTGCTGATATTTCCATGGGGACTGGATTAAGTCAATATCTTCCAGATTGTATTTCACTTAGAGATGTTAATGTGTTTATTTATAAAAAGGTTACTTGTCAAATACCTTTGTGCAATGCTACAAGTATTATTTTCTGAAGAAGAACACTGCATATAATCGTCTCTGACGATTATAATGTATACTTTCAATAAGCCTGTTTAATTTGGCTAATCTAAATAGTTTTCTAAATGTATTTTTCCAAGGAAACATTTCAATGTTCTGGCCCACACAGTCTGGGTAAAACTGAATTTGGGGGAGCCATGTAGCAGTACATCCTTAGTCTTTAACTAGGAAATCAAAGAGGAATTGCTGTGTAATATACCTCTAATTAGAACCAGCAAGATTCTGATTGTATTGGCCAAATCTGACCCCATATGGTAAACTTTATGTCAATGACTATTAATTAATTTGAACTGCAATCCATTTATATCTTTATACAACGAAAAAAAACATAGATAAAATACCAAAAACAACAATTTAAAAACATTTCCTAAAAGAAAGGGAAATGATTTGAAACTATATTTCGAAATTTCATATTCTATACCTCAGAAAACAATCTATTCCACACCAAAACATAGTCTAGTAAAATTATTAGACTTCAAAGAAAAAGAAAAAAATGACTGAAGGCATCCATATGCAATGACGAAATCACTTAGAAAAATAAAATTAGATTTTCATTTCAATAGCATCTCTCTCTCTGTCTCTCACATATATATATAAAACCTATTTATGTTACCATTCATCTACTAATATTTATATATATTATACTTGCATTGTTATATATATGTATGCTATATATGTTACATACAAATAACAACGTAAGGATAAACTATTTTTAAAGTAAATAATTGGAAGAAAGGAATAGAGTGCAGGACATGAGCAATAAACTGCTTTTTTAATGTAATGTATTTTGTATTTTTGTCACTGATCCACATAAATATTTCACGTAACTATAGAACAAAACCAAATTTTAAACAAGGAGATTCTAAACTTAAAAATAAAATGAAACCAATGATCCCAAATGTGTATCCAGACCACACTGAGAGGAACTCTTCCAAATGAGGAGGTGCTATTTCAAGGGACATCAGGTCTCAATTATGCAAGATGAATACAGTCTAGAGCTCTGCTGTACAAAAGTGTTCCTATAGTTAACAGTATTGCACTGTGTACACATAAATCTGTGAAAACAGTAGATCTCATGGTCTTCTGACAGTAAAAATAATTTTAAATACACATTCACAGTAATTTGACTTCAGATTCCTTGTGGGCTATTGTATGGGCAAAAGAACTGCAAACAAAAAAAATTACCTTCTATCAGTAATAATAATGTTGGTGATAGTGTTGGCATTATAGACACTGTAGTGTGTATAATGTTGGAAGAAACAGACATGTGATTTTGTGATAATATAAACTTATCATCCCTGATTTTCCTGACACATGGATTTGTGAAATGGGACAATATAAAGCAGATTAATGAAAAATTCCTCAAGTCTTGAATTCCAGTTGTAAAATCAGCATGAACTAACAATACATTTGATTTTCAAAATAAAAACAAAAAATATTTACCTTATTCTTTCAACTAAAGAAACAAACAGAAAAATAACAACGAAGCCAGTAGCAATAAAATCCCTTAGCAGCAAAACTGAACACTTGACCTACTAAAAGAACCATAGAATTTGGAGATAATGATGATTCCAGATCTGAAGCAAGTTTTGTAAAGTGGGTGAGGTATGGAGAAAACCACATTACTCTGAGTTGTTAACTCCTGGAGCTGGGTCTTGTGTACATAGGGTCACTTAACTTCTGTCTAGTTTTGTATATGTAAGAAATTTTTCATAATACAAAAAAAAAACCCTAGATCTGTTAGGATGCAAAATCTTATAATGTAGAGTATCCATAAGTGTTCATCATCTATATAAAACATAATTTTGGAAGAGCTATAAGGAGCCACATTGCAAGAGGTAAGCTAAATGGTGCAATTACGGTCTGATTTTTTTACTTCAAAGAAGCAGTCTGCATTTCGTAGTTTAAGGTCCACTCTGGACTAAATTGTTTCCCCCAAATTTATATGTTGAAAACTTTACCCCCCCAAAACTATGGTATTTGGAGATGGGCCCTTTGGGATTATTAGGTTTAGATGAGGTCATGAGTGTGGGACCCTCTGAATAAGATTAATGTCCTTATAAAATACCAGAGAGTTTATTCTCCTCTCTGTCTTTTGAGGACACAGTGAGAAAGTGGCCATCTGCAAGAGAGGAAGTGTCGTCATGAGAACTCGACCATGATGTTAGGTTTTCCAGCCTCTAAAACTGTGACAAAATAAGTTTCTGTTGTTTAAACCCACCTAGTGTATGGTATTTTGCTATGGCAGCCCAAGCTAACTAATACTGAGGCTTTCTCTTGGTAGGTGCTCAAAAAATGGTAGATTTCTCCTTCAGTTGCCTGTAAAATTCTCAAAACACCAAAAGAACACTTTGAGCTTGAAATATCCTGAATATATAAACATAAATCAACTACTGTGTAAAATATTCATAACACCAGAGGCTTAAAAAATGTAAATGATTAGAAACACTAAATCACTGATGTGATCACAGAATGACACTATAAAAATAGGGCAGCAACAATTAGAATCATGCTACATAATAACCATCTACAATGTGGAAAAAATACCTTGCCTTGGGCATCAAATTAAGGCAGATAATTTTATAGTGTAAGAAGATGAATAATATATCTGGTATGTTAAAAAGAAAAGAAGGGGACATCAATTTACATTTGTTATCTTAATTAATCCTTGAGAACACCATGGCTCATTCTACTATGTCATGCTATTTCTAGTCTATTATATATAAACTAAATAGCATGTTAATTGATTACCTAATGTCTCCATTTATAGTCAAAATATAAGAACACAAATTTATCTCTAGTACTTTGTATTTAGCACAAAATATAAATATATTTAAATGTTTATATAAAGAAAGAACAACTGAAGACAGATAAATGGATTTTTCCCTCCTTTTTTTCTGACTAATAAGATTTCCAATTCATTTTCAGTCTGGTTTCCAAAAAAAAGTGGCAATGGGGAAAGTCATATTGAGGGGGCATCAAATTTACAGTTGCAGAGTGCTAATATTTGGAAAACTGATTATTTGGTAGGCATAACAGTATCATGATAGTTGAAATCAATAAATCGGGAGATAGCTGTACTTTAAGTTCATTATCATACCAGTGAGTCTTCCTGGAAGTAATCAGTGAGAATATCTTTGAGTCCTAACTTCAATAACTACCACAAGGCAAACAGAATAAGCTTACCTTTATATCTTTTCATACTTGTGTTTCTGATTCATTTTTATTGAGGAATGTAAATAGGAATTTTTATAAGAATGAATGCTCTGAGTTGGAAAATGGCTTTAAGAAGTGCATCTGGATTCTGGAAGAAGTCACAGGAAAGTGGGAGAGACTACTTAACTCTATGAATATTTATTCATTCACTCACTCAACAGCTAATCATTGTCTGCCTACTATGTGTCAGAGATCTTATGTCTGAGAAATCAGCCACAACCAAGATAAGCAAAATCACTGTCTGCAAAATATTTCTATTCTATAAGAGAGCCAGTGTGTAAAATGAAGCAAACAAGATATTTTCAATTAGTCGTAAATGTCATTAAAACATAAAACAAGCAGAATATAGAGCATACCTCAAGGAACTATTTTAGATTAGAGAATGGGGACAAGCCTGTTAAAGGATGTAATAGTTGAGCAAAGACCACAAAATAAATGAATAAGCAGAAGCAAATTATTGTAGGTCTGGGGAAAAAAACATTCCAGACATAAGAAGCATCTAGTGTCCTAGATCTTCCTAACAACCTTCAGCTTTGAACTTTATGATATTAGATCGCCCATGTAGTATGATTTCTTGGGACAGCCTCATACACATTTCTCAGAAATCTTTGCTCATTGCCACAGTCTCCAACACTAATCTCATCTCAGTTTTTGGTGGCAATAATATCTATACCTGCAACTCCTTCAACATGCTGGCTTTTGGATTCCTTGATTTCCACTCATTCACTGATCTTGTCATCAACACTACTTTAGTTCCTCTGGTCCTGCCAATACAGAAACCCTTCCATAGGCTCAATTTCTAGCATCACAAATCCCTGACTACCACCTTCTTTTTTCACAGTTCACTCACTCTAAGTACTCTGACTCCAATAATTCTCCTCCCCCATCAGGAACTACAATCTATGGAGGTACCAGCTGTTTTCTGTCCCACATCCCCAACTCATCTCCTTGCTACTTTCCATACTGGTCATAAATTTCATGGTACATCACTAAATTACTTCACTGTACAAAACTCCAACTCTTTGGTCTCTTTCTTTCTTCACTCTGTTCTTGACTAAATCCAACACTACTTAAAATCAGTTTCACCATTTTGTGCCTACATCCTTGTATCTAAAGAAGGCTGGAAGAATAAATCATACCATATAATCATAGTGAATGATTTCACTATACATTCATGAACAGTATCCCGAAAAGGGTTATTAAACCAGATTCACTCTCCCATTCTCCTAAATTACTATTTCATACTTAATCTTCTCTCCTTAGATTGTGAACATGTCGTCCCTATAGCCATTCTTACTGAATAAACACCGTATGAGAGTTATTGTACAGAACCAAAACTTCCATTTCTGCATAAGATCCCATTCCTCTAGTCTACTCACATCACCACAATGTCTCCCCTTTTCTCCTTGTGTCAACAATTGTTCATTTCCATTAACAAAAAAACTCTGTGTTACTTCTGTTTTTACAAATACATTGCTTTAGAAGAGTGAAAAAATAAGAAGATAAATAGGTGCTTTTTTTCTGGAATAAATTAATAAATAGCAAGAATAACCAAGCAATTTTTAAAATGTACAGAATTTATAAAGGCGAGTTTGTATTTAAAATATAAGAAGCTACTATAAAACAACTATAATATAAAAATAATGCAAAAAATAGAAATAGAATTTTTTAATGGACCAGGGATACATAAACAAAACTAACATTAGATGTAATAATCATGATGTTTCAAAACAAAAAAGAAAACAGGTAGTTTTTTTTATAAAAACTATGAATATATTGATGATCTGGGGGAAATTTGCATCATAATAGGAAAAGGAAAATATTATTAAAACACAAATAACTATTACAGGTTATTGCTCAGAAGAAAAACCTAGGCAATACATATGTTTAATAATTTCAAAAGTGCATACAGAGATAGCCAGTTGTATATGAAAAATAATCAACTTCACAAATATTTAATAATATCCAAATTAAAAATTTAATTGCTTATGTTTAATATAGTTAAACTTATACATTATACTTTATCACACATGCATATATATACACATATAGACACACACGACATAAACACAGAGACATGTATACTTATATACCTCTCTATAAATATAGTATGCTCAGAATTGTGAAACACACAGTAAGTGAGGATCCTCATACTAATTAGGGTATCAACTAACACCTTGAAGATAACTTTGCAATGGGAAGCCAAAGTCTAAAAAATAAGGTTACTAAATAACAGCAAAAACTTAAAAATAATATAAATTTCCAATAGTCTATTAACTAAATAATAATACATCCTTATGCTAGCATATGATAGAACAATTAAAAACCATAATCTTAAACATTATGTAATGATATCTGATGTTGCTCAAAGCACACCCCCAAATTTAAACACAGAATACAAAACAATATCAAATAATTGGTCTAATTTTTCTAAAATATTCATTACAGTATTCATTACAAATAATACCCCAAAAGATGATTGGACAGCAGAGTATTAAGAGAGGTTAGTACATGCAAACTATTACATTTAAAATGGATAAGCAGTGAGGTCCTACTGTATAGCACAGGGAACTATATCTAATCTCTTGGGACAGAACATGATGGAAGATAATATAAGGAAAAGAATATATATATATGTGTGTGAGTCACTGTACAGCAGAAATTGACACAATGCTGTAAATCAACTATACTCTAATAAAAAGATTTTTTTTAAAGGGTGACTATTCTGATGGAGCTATGAATAATTATGATTTTCTTTAGTATTTTCCACTTTTTCATGGAAGCATATTCAGTATATAGCAGCTGAGAAGCAACAAATTAAAGATGAAGATGGTGAAAAGGAAGGAAATTAGGAAGGATAATAAAGTTTTCTGCTCTTGACTCCTTCTGGTGGGAATTGGGCCAAATCAGTAGAGCCTCAGGGTAGTCACGTGGTTTGAGGCCCCTTGCATGGGAAAAACTAGCTTATTGTAGGTTTGAGCCAAATTTCACTCTATCTTCACCATCTCTACCATCACTACATTTGCAACTATTTAGTTATTAAAACCACCAAAAGCAATGGTATATACTGCAGTGATGAAGAGATTCTAGACTCTAAGTTCTGTGCAGCTGGGCAGTCGCAGAAAATTTCTGAATCTAAGTACTTGTTTATTTAGTAATAAAGAGCAGACTAAGGGGAACAGCATTATCATTTTTATCAGTCAGATGTTACATATCTAAAAAGATTCTAAAGTGTTTTAGAGTTTCAAATGTTACACAAATTTTTTTGTCTTTAACTTTTGTGGTATCATTTTAAAACATAAGCTAATAATCTCAAAATTATTAGAAGTTCCAAGTAATAGGAATTAGAATTATAAACAATTCAATATATCATGGAATTATCCTTTTTCCAGGGGGTGGGTAGTGCTGCACCTGCAGCATATGGAAGTTCCCAGGCTAGGAGTTGAATCAGAGCTGCAGATGCCATCCAACACCACAGCCAAAGCAACAGGGAATTCGGGCTGCATCTGTGACCTATACCACAGCTCATGCAACACCAGATCCTTAACCCACTGAGCAAGGCCAGGAATCAAACCTGCATCCTTAAGGATATTAGTCAGGCTCATTACCGCTGAGTCACAATGGGAACTCCCAGAATTATCTTATTTTGAATTAAATAAAAGGATCACAAATTGAAATCCACATCTGGATCACATTCATTAATGCCTGCACCAAGGAGAGTGAGGGACAAGCCTGATCCTATACAAATTACATAATTATTTTAAAAAATCATATCAGATAAGAATAAGGTTTCCAGCTGAAATATTTTAATGTCTTTATATATTTCAACATTTTAACAAGAGTTTCTAGAACCTATAAGAAAAGAATCTTAAAAGTCCTAAGGTTATATAGTCTCTTGAGTTAAGCAAGAGAGTATTATTTATAGGACAATGAATGTACTACACACATTGTAGCTCTAAAACAGTGAATTTAGGGCAAGTTCAATTGCACCAAGGCATGGGCTAATAAACATCAGACAAAGCAGTCATTGTAAGTCAAGGCTCATCTATTATAACATGTGATCACACAAGGCATAATAAAGTCTTTGTTCTTTAAGTGCACAGTTGTCAAAAGGAATTATATATTCTAAATTTATTTTGTTAACTTGCTCATAATAAACAATCAAGTGTTTTATAAATGTAAACGTATTCTACAAATATAGAAACATCAAAATATCAAATAAAAAGATGAATTCTTACTCTATCTATAGCCAAATAATGACTGAAAAAATTAGATGTTAAGAACCACAAAATAAAGGTCACGGGATTTGCAGATGTGCCCTCTCAAGTATCATTTTCTTACATTAAAACCTTTGATTTATAAGGTTCCTTAAAGAACCTATAATCTCATTTAACCAGTGTCAAAACACTGTGCAATTGAACAGATATCGCTAATTTATATGGGAGAAGCTGTCTCACAAAGCTCTTTCCTTTGCTTGTATAGCTAGTTGAGTCTGAGGCTAGAACCACAGTCTTCTGAAACCTATTTTACTGTTCTTCTCCCTGAACCATTGTGTTTCTGTATAAAATATTTGTTTATATAAATGCCATTAGCTGAAAATCATGATTGCATTTTTTTTTTTTTTTTGCATTTTTACTGTGACTCCCTCTTGTGATATCAAGTACTTTGTGAACTTCTCTTCTGTCATGCTCTGGAACCACCTCTCTTATGAATCTCTCCTCTTTGACTCTTTCTCCTAAAATAAAATTTAGAAATGATCAAGGCTTCCAAAATTAAAAGGAATAACCTAAATTAGAATGTAGGATATTTGAGGAATGGGGGTTTTGTCACTTTTGTTCACAATGTCCATTTTGTTCAAGGCTCCCTGAGATGATATCAGGCACAGAGGAGATACTTAGTAAATTTTTATTAAAATATAAATCTTCCCTGGACTCCACCTCATGTTAAAGCTACTAACCACTCAGAACATTTCTTTCCATAGTCATGGCCAAAGATCTTAAAACATCATCCAGCTAGACTGAAGCTTCAAACCCATCACTCTTCAAAATTGTTGCCAGTTAGAAAATCAGGGAGTTTCCATCATGGCTCAGTGGTAACGAACCCAACTAGTATCCACGAGGATGCAAGTTCGATCCCTGGCCTTGCTCAGTGGGTTAAGGATCTGGAGTTGCCGTGATCTGTGGTGTAGGTCGCAGATGCTGCTCAGATCCTGTGCTGCTGTGGCTGTGTTATAGGCCGGCAGGTACAGCTCCAATTCGACCCCTGACCTGGGAACTTCAATATGCCATGGTACGGCCCTAAAAGCCAAAATTAAAAAGTAGGAGGAGGAGGAGGAGGGGGAGGAGGAGGGGAGGGGGAGGGGAAGGGAAGGGGAAGAAGAAGAAAATCCATAGCTTCCTAATTCTCAGAATGTAATGGCCTCCTTTTAGTCTTCAACCTAGTCAAATTCATTTTAAAACCCTAGCACTCTGCCTTGTAAATTTTCATCTAGTTAATGCTATCTCTGCCTTAGCCTAGTTTTCTTTATCCTTCTCTCTTTTTTTCTCCTTTTTTCTTCCCTTACTGAAACAAATAATGAAGTTCTTTAATTATGACCTTGGCCTCCTCTCCTTACTTCACTAAGTCATATATTTTACATCATGTTTTAAATTACCATATCTGTTCCACTAATACCCAAATCTCTTTGGGGAAAAGGATGGCATATTCTCTCTTCTTGAATGAACCACAGGACCTTAAACATCACATCTTCAAAATAAAAATTTTTCTTCATAATCCTCTTTCGCTAAACTGAGTTCTCTTGAGCTTATACACTTCTATTCCTTCATTGGCATTTTCCTCTATTTCTTATTCTCAGCTACCTATTATTTCTATTTCTTTGAAAAAAAATACAATCAAGTGAGAACTTCTAAATATTGCTAGTACCACATCCACCAACGTACTTTCCTCTGAATCTATATATTACATAATTTCTGCTATTAATTTTCATAATCTACCCTACTTCTACCTCTAGCTAATCCATTCTCATATATTTTGAAGCCATTCATATCTTTTTAGCTACTCAAAGACATACTCCAGAATATCACCCTGCCTCTTACCTCCTTGATTTTTCCTTGTTACTGGATGATTATGCAACATTATGCAAACCTGATTATTAAAATGTTTTCATCTTAAAAACCTTCCTTGATGCACATTTCCATCCAACTATTGGTCAATTTCTCTGCTTTCTTTTATAGCAAAACTCAAAAGAGCTGATAATACTATCTCTCCTTAAGGCAGGAGCTAGCTGAGCCACAGGCTGAGCAGCTGGAACTTGTCTTCTCTTACTTCCAAATAAAAATAACAGCAGAAGCAGAGCTCTGCTTGAGTAAATGATAAGGTGGACACATTTATCTTGGGATCAAGGAGACCTCCCAAACCACAGATGTGCAGAACAGATCCTAGAATCATGGAGGGGGGGGTGGTGCCAGCCCATTATATCCCTGCCAACCTCCCAGAAACCCTGATGCCGGAATCTATTTTGGTTAAAAGATGTGCGCTCAAAAGAAAAGGAAACCCTAAACAAAATGAAAAGACAACCTACAGAATGGGAGAAAATATTTGAAAATGAATCAACTGACAAGGGATTAATCTCCAAAATTTACAAACACCTCCTACAGCTCAATAACAAAGAAAAAACACCACCATCCAAAATGGGCAGAGGATCTAGGCAGACAATTCTCCAAAGAAGACATGCAGATGCCAAATAAACACATGAAAAGATGTTCAACATCACTCCTCATTAGAGAAATGCAAATCAAAATAACTATGAGGTACCACCTTACACCAGCCAGAATGGCCATCATCAAAAAGTCTACAAACAATAAATGCTGGAGAGGGTGTGGAGAAAAAGGATCCCTATTACACTGTTGGTGGGAATGTAAATTGGTGCAGCCACTGTGGAAAACAGTATGGAGATTCCTCAGAAAACTCAAAATAGAATTACCATTTGATCCAGCAATCCCACTCCTGGGCATCTATCCAGAGGAAACCACGACTCGAAAAGACACGTGTACTTCAGTGTTCATTGCAGCACTCTATGCAATAGCCAGGTCATGGAAACAACCTAAATGCCCATCGACAGAGGAGTGGGTAGGGAAGACATGGTATATACTTATGATGGAATATTACTCAGCCATTAAAAGGAACAAAATACCAACATTTATAGCAACATGAATGGACCTAGAAATTACCATGCGAAGTGAAACCAGTCAGACAATTAGACAGCAACACCCAATGCTACCTCTTACATGTGGACACTAAAAAGACACAATGAATTTCTTGGCAGAACAGACAATGACTCACAGATTTTGGAAAACCTTGGTTTTTCAAATAAGACAATCTGGGGGGTGGGGGGGTGCACTGTGAGTTTGGGACACAAAATCTATCAAATTGACTTGTGATGATTTTTGTATACCTATAATGTAAATAAAATTCATTAGGTTAAAAAAAAAATAGATGTGCACGCACATGGGTAAAGGCTCTGAGTCAGGCCAGAAATGGATAACAAGCAAGGCAACTGCTCAGAGGAACCAGAAAACTGCTCCCATATAGGCAATTTAAGCCACCCCAAAAGCGAGACTCTTTCTCTAAGCCCACTGCTGTGTCCTTTCCACATGTACTTTGCGTCTAATAAATGCTTTCCCTTCTTCACTACCTTCTCTCTCTTTGCTGAATTCTTTCCTCAAAGAAGGCAAAGATCAAGGTCCTACATCAAGCCTGCTGGCTCTTGTGGTCTAGCAGTTAGAATTCAGTGATCCTACTTCAAGTCACTGCACCTTACTCCCTCTTCCCAACCCAAACCGCTAAGATCAACCTCCTCGTCTCCTATTCTCTTGAACCAATTCAAGCAGGATTACCTTCATACCAATTCATACAATAGTTCTTTTCAAGGCCCTGAAGACTTCTACACCAAATCAAATTAATAGCCAATCCTCTGTTCTCATTTTATAGGAACCAGCAGGAACATTTGACAGTATATCACTCCTTCCATCTCAAGACAGTTTCAGGAATTCTCTGAGTATACAAAATAGTGAAAATCCTGTCCCCAAAACTCCAAGTCCCAAAGCCCCTTCTTCTGACGGCTCCCCTTCCCCCTTAGACAGATTTTCTGAAGCTCTTCATAGAGCCTATTACCACCTGACATGTACTTACTTTTTTGTGAAATGTAAGATCAATGACAGCAAGGAATTTGAGTTATTTATTTTTACTATTTATACCATTATACTTATTAATGAATTTATTTCAGACTTTCCTAATTCTTATCTGCACTAGATCATGTGACTACCTGGTATGCATTTCTATATCAGTTTTCTTTCCCTTTAAACCTACTTTCCACACTATTATCTTTCCAAAACATAGATAATATTATATAGTAAATAAATCTACAATAATGTAACATGCTAAGAAAAAGGAACAATCAATATAATATCTTTCATGGCTTGAGGAAAATTCTTATTTCATTGAACGTTTGCACTAGCCCATTGATATATCTTTTAATTGCTCTTAAAACATGGTACTTAGGACCACATTATAACACTTAAGATCATATATACTTGGATTATAATTGTGATTCTGCCATCTAAATGTTATTTAATCTCTGAACCTTATTTTTACTATCCATGAAAATGGGGTGACTGTAAATAAAATCTGGTTCCCAGAATTGCTTGAAGAATTAAATGAACTAATGTGTATAACTATTACTATTGCTGCTATACAGATAGTCCTTCTTTTTCCTTGATGCTCACTCAGCACCTCCTACCTACCAAGTTATTGATGAAAAAAATGATTGAACTGTATTTATATTCTGGCTCTGAGCAACCCAAAGAAAGCCTTATTTCCTTCATTTGAAAGCTATCTCAAGTAGTATCAACATACTTCACAATGCTATTTGCAAAAATGTGTAGGACTAAGCACAATTATTAAAAGAAATATATTTTTGTTCAAAAATATCACTGAGAGGTGGACAATAGAGATATAGGCTGTTTACTTTAAATATACTATCCATCTACTTTACAACAATACGTGAACCACTGTGTAAAATCAATGAGTATTAATTTATGGTGATTTACTTTAGAATCTTTAGAAAGGGAAAGCTTAGTATAATTATTAAGTTCAGTCCCTGATGACTCTTACAAAATGGAATAGAATTCCAGAGAAATAATAAAGCATTAGCACTCTTTAAATAGAACTAATAAATCAGAACACCAAATTCATAACTTCTATAAGAACTGAAAGAACTGAATTTAAATAATTCATTAATATCAAAGAATGCTATGATATACCACCAGGCATAAGATTTAAGAGGTGTTTTGGTTTTAGATCCAACACATTTTAATTTTTTTTGATAGGCAAGAAATACATTTATTAGGGTAGGACACTAGTGAGAGATGCAAGTGGTCAGGCAAGGAAGCTCTCCAACACATTTTAATTTTAATTTGGTAAGAAAAGAGAGATTATATTGCACCATAATTTTAAAACTATTTTAAACTATAAATTAAACTTATTGCAAAAATATTTTCTTTTCTAGTAAATTATTTCTTCAGTTTGATTCCTTTGACTTTACCCCACTTTTTTCCTGCTTATTCATTTACAATTAGACTTGTCATAAATAGTTGATTGAATCAGTAAGGAAGCAGACACAATAAAACACATAAGACATTATAAACTGATATATTAATATCATTTTGTCATTAAATGAAAACAATGAGAATAAAAGCCAAAGTTCTATTTAAACACAGTTTTAATTTTGCATTGTGTTTTAAATATCTGTAGTACACCAGCAGTATCTGTATATAAGCACAGCAGTTATCAGGTATAACAACCATTCCAACATGAAAATAAGTATCTTAGAGTACAACAGACATGTATAACCAATATTTAGAAACTTTAAATTTTTTCAGAATATTTTGGGCAAAGTGTTATATAATTTACTTGGGTTTTAAAATCCCATCTGATACTCACTAGCTGCGAGAACCTATCTCTAGAGCACCTCAGTTTCTTCATTTTATAATAAGAATATTACCTACCTCCTCAGTTTGTAGGGGCATTGAATGTGGTATGTATCTTTTATGTAAACTTGGCATTACTTTTCATTCTTCCTTCTCCTTCCACCAATTACATCAAATCATGCCGTGGCCTCTCACCTAATACTGAACACTAAACCTGGCCTCTGCCCAGATGTTCATCTTAAATCCTTTCTAATACTTTTCTTCAGAGGAGGTCCTTTTACAGTTCCTTGAAAATACTACAAACCACTGCTAGATCACCTGTCTGAAGTTCCAAACTGTACACTCCATTGTCCTCTTCAAATATCTGTAGTTATTTCTGCTGGTTACAAAATGAAGTAGTAATCTTTAAACTTATATTTCATGCCTTCAATAATCTGAGTTTACCCACACAGCTTTATTGCCTAATATTCTTCTTCATGGATACTCCATTTCACTCAACTAGGACTATTCATTGACCATAAAGAGGTAATGCAAACACAAAAGTCATTTACCAAAACAGTTTTACCATTGTCTGTAATGACCATGCCCCTCTTTGTATCACAGATTCCTATTAAGGAATATTTCTTTAACAGCAAATCACAGTCAAGTCCCTTGACATTTAGGTAGGCTTATTTTTTTCTCACAAATTATTTGTATTGTTGTTTATGCTGTTATTTTACAGCAATGACCTACTGACTAGACCATTTCTCCTTTTGTCCTCTGCAATTCATTCTCCATACAGCATCCAAACTGCTATTTTAAAAATGTAAATCATATCAGATCACAACCCTAGCGTGTTCCTATACTTTGGAGAAAAGACAAAAGCATCATGCATCACACTGTACCTGCCCACACTGCCTCCTCATTTCTGCTCTGGGATTTGTCACTCTGCCCTTGCTCACTAGTTCATGGGTTTCTGTCCTCTAATCCTTCTTTGTATATTTCATTATTTCTCCACTTCTTTTCCTGGCTTACTTCTCTGATGAGACATTCTCTGACCATTTTTTCTAAAATATTCACCAACACAGACACACGCACATATTCATGCACACAGAATCACTCTCAACCCTTCTCCTGATTTTTCGTCTCCACAGAAATTATCATTATCTTAATTTATTTTTAATTAATTTCTGATGCTACCAAACACCCAACTCCTTAAGTGGAATGTAAATTCCATGATGCAGATATAATCTTCTCTACAGCCATATCTCAAATTCATTATACCAGAAATGTTTAATAAACACTTATTCAATTAGTAAATTAATCCTTCTGCCAAAAAGTATATAGTCTGTTTCCTTGACCAGAATATAAATTATTTAAGGAAAAAAAGTTGTCTGAAGAATCTAATGTTCTTAAAATACAGTAGAGTGGCTTGAGCATGATAGGTGCATAAATATTTTTTATTTAATCAAATCAAGTAGAATCACAAGTTAATGTAAAATGAATGATAAGAAGTATGTGCAAACAATTAGAATTTCCAAAGTGAAATAGAAAATGGACCATAACATAAAAATATCCCTCTACCAGTTCTATTTATAAAATTGTTTTCCTCTATGAGTTCTATAAAATATCTGATTATTCATTCAATGTTCTATGAAAATCTATTTTACTTTATACAGGAGTTTCATTGGAAAAGTCATCTGCAGAATTAGTATATACTATATTTTAACTCCATTGAAATCAAACTAAACCACAAGGCTATGAAAATTTTAAATGAACTGAATAATTAACTCCAGGTCCCACAAAGCCTGCAAGGAGACTTTTTGTCAAAAGTATATTGCTAAACCAAGCCAGTGATATTTAAGATTGTTTCTTAAAGTCACCAAACATATTTTCTTTTGCGATAGTAGTGATTGAGGGGGATACAAATCAGTAAAAACAATGACGGTAGTAAAACTTCAAAGAAAACCAAAATAATTCATTCTAATGTATTTTTCCAAATTTTCTAACAGCAAACTATTTTACTGAGCTATTTCTTATTTCTTTCTTCCCTCCAAACTCAACTTCGATGTTAAACTTTACAGTAAAAAGTTTAAAAAAAGCAGATAAGAGTGAGAGAGTGAAATGCCAGGCACATAGTTATGATTCAATGATTACTTTAAATGAATAAATAAAGCAAATTAAGAGGGCTTCGATATTATTAAGAGGTTCCAGAATGTTATTATGATATATATAAATTTCAAGTGGTTTGAAAAGTGAGACAGAAGATACAGGATCAAGATGGCAGAGGAATAGGAAGTGGCCCTTAACTTCTCCCACAAACACATTAAAAAAACAAACAAAAAAACCCTACATTTAGAACAATTCTCACGGAATATCTACTGAACACTAGCAGATTTCCAAAAAGGGCTAGAAAACCTCTACCCAACTGGGTAGAACAAAAGGAAAAACGAGAGAGAGACAGAGAGGAGAGAAAAAAAGGAATCAGGATGGGACCAGTACTCCTGAGAGGGAGCTGTGAAAGCGGAAAGGAATCTGCACCCTGGGGATGCATATAACTAATAGAGAGATCAGTCAGGACAGGGAGGAAACCTCAAAGTCCTGGAGAAAAGCGCAGCAGCTGGACGGAGGAAGGCAAAGCAGAGATGATCACTACTACCCTCTAGGCACCACAGCCTGAGATAATTGGGTGGGGGCTGAGTGCTGAGGTTTGAACTTCAGAGGTCAATCCTAGGAAAAGAACAAGGGTTTGCTGTGAGGAAACAACCTGAGGGGGCTGGGGAGTGGTGTTCCACAGCCCAGGGCATGTAAGAAGAGGGCTGGGCTCTCCAGAGAAGCAAGGTGCCAGTTTGGGGAAGTGCTGGTGGCGGGGAGTGGGGAGAACCACCATAGGAGCTTATCTTTCTGAGCATATACAGGCTCTCAGGGTACCTTTTGCACAGGCTACAGGGAGCACTACCATTACCAAGGGCCCTGCAACCAGGTGCTGCCTGCAGGTACCTCCCACTCCTCTGGAAGCACAGGCAGTCCATGCACCTGCACACCTCCTATCAAGGGGATAATGTCCTGCACACACTAAGGAAAGAGACAAAAAGCATACAAACTAAAAGCAGCCCTCACACCAAAAAGTAATGAACCAACACAAGTACCCAGGGATGTTCCCATATATAAACAGTCCTCCAACACTAAAGTAGATATTTTTTTTCCCTAAATTAACAGAGTAAAATATAAGTAAAATGAAGAACCACATGAACCATTCCTAGTTAAAAGAGAGAACTCCCCTGAAGGAGCAAGCAATGAAAAAGACCTCTGCAGTATAACAGACACCAAGTTCAAAAAAGAGGTAATGAAAATATTGAAGGAATTAAGAACAGCTATTGACAGTAATGCAGATTATTTTAAAAAGGAACTAGAAACTATAAGAAGAAGCCATGACAAATTAGAAAATTCATCTGCCAAGACAAAAGCTGAGCTAAAGGCATTTAACAGCAGAATGAATAATGCAGAGGAAGCAGTAAGTGACCTGGAAGATGAGATAATGGAAATCACCCAACCAGGACAGCAGACAGAAAGCCAAATGAAAAAAAATGAAAGAGATCTATGGGATAATATAAACCATGCCAATCTACACAGAATAGGGATCCTAGAAGGAAAAGTAAAAGAAGATTGAAAATATATTTGAAGAAATTATGGCTGGAAATTTTCCAGATATGGAGAAGGAAATAGATATCCAGATATAGGAAAAACAGAGGATTCCCAAGAAGATGAACCCAAGTAGACCTACATCAATACATAGTATAATAAAAATGGCAAAAGTTAAAAATAAGGAAAGGATTCTAAAAGCAACAAGAGAGGGAGTTCCCTTTGTGGCTCAGTGGTTGACGAATCTGACTAGGAAACATGAGGTTGCGGATTCGATCCCTGGCCTTGCTCGGTGGGTTGGGGATCCGGCGTTGCCGTGAGCTGGGGTGTAGGTTGGAGACGCGACTCAGATCCCACGTTGCTGTGGCTGTGGCGGGGGCCGGCAGCTACAGCTCCTGTTAGACCCCTAGCCTGGGAACCTCCACATGCCGTGGGTGCGGCTCTAGATAAAAAAGGCAAAAAGACAAAATAAATAAATAACTTAATTAATTAATTAATTAAAAATAAATAAATAAAAGCAACAAGAGCAAAACAAAGAGCAAATTACCAGGGAACCCCCATAAGGTTAAACACTGATTTCTCTACAGAAACACTACAGGCCAGGAGGCAGTGGCAAGATATACTCAGAATTCTAAAAGAGAAAATTTTTCAACTTGGAGTAATTTACCCCCCAAGATTATCATTTAAAATAGAAGAAATAATTTCATGGACAAAAAAAACCTAAAAGAATATAGCAATATCTTAAAAGAAATATTAAAAAGAAGAATGAAGGAAAGAAGAATGAAGATATAGGATGTAGAAAATTACAATTGGAAATTAAGCACTTAAATAAGCCAGTATACAGACCAAAAAGGGGGAAAAATACCTACTTGTGAAAGCAATGATAAACACAAGAACAATAAAAGGAAATACATGAAGATGTTAAAAAAAATCTAGACTTTTTTTAGAATGTGTTTGAGCCTATACGTCTAAAGCAAGCAGATATAGGAAGGGGTTAACATACTGAAAAAAACAGGGCAACTGCAAAAAAAAAAAAATACATTCACAAAGAACAAAAAAGAAGGGGACACAAACATAAAAGTTCACCCAACCTAAAAAAGAAAAAGAAGGAACAAATGAGAAAAAAGGAATGAACTGAAAAACAAGGTTTAAAATGGCAATAAATACATATCTATCAATAATTACTTTTAAAGTCAGTGGGGTGACTGCTTCAATCAAAAGATGCAGAGTGGCAGACTGGATAAAAAGGCAAGAGCCTACAATATGCTGCCTACAAGAGAACCACCTTAGGGCAAAGGACATGCATAGACTGAACATGAGGAGGGGGAAAAAGATTATGTGAATGCAAATATCAAGAAAGTGAGTGTCACATTACTCATATCAGACAAAACAGGCTTTAAAAGAAAGGCCACAGAGATAGATAAAGAAGGACACTATTTAATGATAAAAGGGTCAACTCAAGAAGAGGATATTACACTCATCAATATATATGTATTGATATAGGAGCACATAAGTAGATAAAACAAATACCAGCAGATATAAAAGGGAAAATTGATGAGGATACAATAATAGCAGGAGATTTTAACACCCCACTATCATCAATGGACAGCTCTTCTAGACAGAAAAATCAATAAGGCAACAGAAATCCTAAATGACACAATAGAACAGTTAGACCTAATTGATATTTTCAGTATATCACATCCAAAAAAATCCCCAGAATATACATTGGTTTCAAGTGCAAATGGAATGTTCTCAAGAATTGACCACATACTGCAATACAAAACTAACCTCAACAAATTTAAGAGTATAGAAATTACTTCAAGCATCTTCTCTGACCACAGTGGCATGAAAACTAGAAATCAACCACAGAAAAAGAAAAAGAAAAAACTGATTACATGGAGACTAAATAACATGCTACTAAAAAACCAGTGAGTCAATGAAGAAATCAAAAAGGAAATTAAAAAATACCTTGGGACAAATGACAATGAAAATGCAACCATACAAAATCCATGAGCTGCTGCAAAAGCAATTCTTGGACGATCATAGAGATATAGGCATTCCTCAAAAATCAAGAAAAATCTCAAATAAACAACCTAACTTTCCACCTAAAAGAATTAAAAAGAAGAACAAACAAAACCTAGAGTTACCGGAAGGAAAGAAATCATAAAGACCAGAGAGGAAATGAACAAAATAGACATTAAAAAATAGAAAAAAAATCAGTGTAAAACCAAGAGCTCATTCTTTGAAAGAGTATACAAAATTGACAAACCTCTGGCCAGGCTACCAAGAAGAAGAGTGAGAGAACCCAAATAGACTAAATATGAAATGAAAAAGAGAAATCTCAACAGATATAGAAGAAAAACAAAGATCCATAAAAGCATACTATGAATAATTATAGGCCAACATATTTGACAACTTAGAAGAAATGGACAAATTTCTAGAAACACAGAACCCAGCAAAACTGAACCAAGAGGAAAAAGATCATTTGAACAGACAGATCACTAGAAATGAAATTGAATATGTAATTTAAAAACTCCCTACAAACAAAAGTCCAGGACCAGATGGCCTCATAGGCAAATTCTACCAAACATGCAAAGAACTTATACCCATCATTCTTAAACTCTTCCAAAAGATTGAAGAAGGAACACTCTCAAAGACATTCTATATAGCCACCATCACCCTAATACAAAAATCAAAGATACCACACACACACACACACACACACAAATATAGGTCAATATGAATGTAGATGCAAAAATTCTCAACAATATTTTAGGCAACTGAATCCAACAACACATAAAAAAGATCATACACCGCAGTCAAGTAGGATTCATCACAAGTTAACAAGGACAGATCAACATATGCAAGTCAATGTAATACACCAACGTAATACAACATATTATTCCATGGATGGAACCAGGACTACAGCAGCAGCCTGAGCCATAGCAGTAACAACACGGGATTCTTAACCCACTGCACCACCAAGATACTCTAAGGGCTGGAATCCTTAACTATTGCGACAACCTCCCTTTCTCCATGTCACTCCAATTATTTTTTTAAATATTGTTTTGCCCCCACTGCCCACTTGGTAGCAATTCAAACCCACTGCATTTCAAAGAAGGCTCTTGAAAGTCTAGAGCAAGAGTTATTGTTCAAGCTTATCTCTTGACCCTCCCTCCCCACACCAGCCCCTGAGTTCCTGCCAAAAATTGAACAGAAAGATTCAGGACGTGCTGGGGCCTTTGTCAACCTCATGAGTTCACGCACGCCTCCACATGAAAGTCTCAATCACTCCCTGACAAATACAATAGTCTTAAGTTTCTTCTTTGAAGCTTCCCTCCCCTTTTTCCCCATTCTGAAAAGTAACTTGTTCTGCTCTCCACATTTCCATAACAGTATATTTGTATATCTGACATATTATCTATTGTAAGGCAACAGAAGTAATCATTGGCTAATCTATTTTTCTTACTAAATGATAATCTCCAGAGTAAGTATTGGGCTTTATTTATCATTGTATCATTTTCTCTTCCAATAATAGTAGAATATCTGACACATGCTAATACTCAACTCAATGCCTGGCATAACAGACATGTGATAAATGACTGATGGGAAAAAATATCTGAACATCGTATTATAAACCAGATATTCATGGAAAGGGTAATTCTTAGCAGATGATCTTCAAGGTCAAGGAGACTTAGAACCAGTAGCAAAGCCTGAAAGACATCTAGGGATGTAAGGCAAAAGACATGAAGGAGGATGAGATATAGAAATGGTGGAAGAGTTGAAAAGCAGCAAAGACAAACTTTTCTCACTTGAAAATTTTGTCATTTCTGAAGTATTAAGCAATCAAGTGCAAGTTAATCTGGATAGAATTCTCTGCAACAAAAACAAAGCATTTTCTTCTTTCCTTCTTTTTGTAAGCTTCTGATTCAGCTATTGAGCAATGGAGCTGCTATGGTGAAATGCCACTCTACCAAATGCTTTTAGTTTTAGCCCATTTAAGCTATTGTGAAACTCAACTTGGCAGTCACCTTGCTGAACAGTAAAAGAGCAGGACAAATGAAACGTTCCTGAAGTTCTTTTTATCATCAAACAGTAGGAGAGCATTATTGGCTCTCTCCAGTTGTGGCTAGGTTACACGAGTTATATTTTAAACATTTTAGGCCAAAGTCTCACTGTAATGTGATATTATTGGGCCAATTTGTCTAACTTGAAAGAAAGGTCTATTATAAGTAGAAGCAACTTTGCTTTATTTCTTGAGAGTGTACATAAAACTCTTGGAAAGGTTAGAAACCTAGATTTCTTTTTCTATTAGAACAAATGGGTAAAAAAAAGGGAAAAGGAATTCTGCCTCTTAAAGCAAGTTTTAAAAAAATTAATAACAAATTCAAATGTATTTAATTAGCAATGATAATACATTATGAACCCATTTCTAGAATTTTCAAACATTTTTCTATTCATCTAGTAATAGGTATTAGTTACATACATCTATCACAGAAGACCAACAGGGTCATACCTGTAATCAAGAAAAATAAGTCTGAAGTAAAAAGAATTAGTCTACTTTGCTTCTCTGAGAGTTGCCATTTAATGTTTGTTACATTGAACAATTTATGTCACCACTCAATGTGGAGTAAAATAATATGTAGAGTGCACAGATTGTTTCAAGCATTCAGTTGATATTTATAAAGTCTGCTAGGTAATCAATAGATATAATTTAAAATAAAATTTAAATATATTAAAGTGATCAAATTCAAAGTCTTATGGGGGGGTCAGTAGACTTTAATTAAAGCTAAGTGGTCAGATTATTTCTGATTAAAATCATTGTTTCAGGAATTCCTGTCATGGCATGGCAGTTAACGAATCAACTAGGAACCATAAGGTTGCGGGTTTGACCCCCTGGCCTTGCTCAGCAGGTTAATGATCCGGTGTTGCCGTGAGCTGTGGTGTAGGTCACAGACACGGATTAGAACCGGCGTTGCTGTGGCTGTGGAGTAGGCTGGCAGCTACAGCTCCAATTAGACCCCTAGCCTCTGAACCTCCATATGCCACGGGTGTGGCCCTAAAAAGCAAAATAAATACAAAAGTAAATAAATAAATAAATAAAATAACTGTTTTTTTTTTTTTTTTTTTTTGTCTTTATGTAGAGTCACACCCGTGGCATATGGAGGTTCCCAGGCTAGGGGTCTAACAGGAGCTGTAGCTACCAGTCTACACCACAGCCACAGCAACGCGGGATCCGAGCCACGTCTGCAACCTACACCACAGCTCACGGCAACACCGGATCCTTAACCCACTGAGCAAGGCCAGGGATCAAACCCACAACCTCATGGTTCTTAGACGGATTCGTTAACCACTGAGCCAAGAGGGGAACTCCAGAATCATTGTTTCAGTTCATCATTCTCATACTTTTTTGTGGTAAATTATGTGAGGCTTTGAAATCTTTAAGAATGATACAAAACAAATTCAGGCCGTTTCTATATCTCTGAGGATAAGATTGTCAGATTTAGCAAATCAAAATACATTTAAACTGCACATCACATGATACATATTAAAAGTTGAGTCATTGTATATCTGGAAATCAAGTTTAACAAAGAGTCCTGAATTTGTTTTCTATCATTCTTAATGATTTCAAAACTCTACTGCTATTTTGTGATCTCAAACAGTGTATAGCATGTCCTTAAAACACGTAAAGGTTTAAATGTGTCGTTTCCATTGGCTCAAACCAAGGATTACTGATTTTTCTCTTTAGCATACCCCAACTGAACAATGTTTGTGTTTAGCTGGTTGTGTCTGAGACATATAACTGCATATGTCCTTTGTCAGGTCCTTCCTGTATCCTGTTTTGACATTTGCTGTATTTGACAATGCTTCATCTTAAATTGCAATTCAAGAGTACAGAGATTCCCACTTTTGTAAAAAAAAAAAAAAGTTTATATTTTTTGTTATTCTTTTAATGATTTCAGAATAGAAAAGAGGAAAGAGCCTTTTATTTTTCTTTCCATAATTGAAATTCCCTTGTGTCTGAAAATTACTGTTGCCTTGAATTGCATTCTAAACTAATGGAAATAGAATCTTCAAGAGTCAGTCCAAAAGCTATTTGACAAATACCACAGGTGATGCTTCTGCAGGAGTGAGACCCACTGCCTTAGCCAAACAAAGACTGAGGCTTTTTAATATTATTTCAAAGACATTACTTACCTTTCCTTTCTCTGTATGAGCCAAATATATATTTTTAATAATCTTATACATTTTTAAGAATTGTACTATTTCTGTAAAGCAGTACTCAATTGACTTCCAGAACACCTAGAAGGTTGAATCTCTGTAAGTTTATAAATGGCTTTAGAGGTGAGATTTTACAGGAAGGCCTAGTTTGTTTTGGTTCTGCTGGACTCTGATATTGGAATATTTTCGCTTGCAAGAGGAGAACAATCTTTGGAACTTTCACTAATCAATTGATAATTAATATTTATCCATATTTTAGTAGTTCTTCTAAAATCACACAACTAGCAAAAGGCTAGTATTTGAACATGCCTCACTGCAAAAGCAGCATTCTTAACTGCGAAGCCATGTAGGGCCATAGATGATCTACTGCTTTTTCAGGGTCTTGCTCAGAAACATTCACATGGTAAACCCCAAGATATTTATTACACTGAATCTCATTTAACCCCTACCATCAGTTTGATCTTATTTAGTCTGGTTTATATAATTATAAATGTGGGAATCTCAAGTCAACATTTTTTAATGTTTCTGTTCCACATTATACTTCAGAATTTTAATTAGAATATGTTCCCAGCTAGAGAACTTTGCCTAATCACCAGTTCTTATGCCTCCTGCTCCGTTTTAGTGGACTCCGATTGTTCTGTAGATCTAAATTGACAGCCATTACATAAAGCAACCAGAAGATGATTAGCCTGGAAAGCTGAATTTTGTCAAGTTAATTACCAGTGGTACACACTGACTTTGATTCATGAATATGGCTTTTAGCAGAGCTCTTAAAGTGAGATGTTAATCAGTCAACACTGATTTTTTTTTTTTTTTTTACAGTTTAATGGAAATGTCAAAAGGAAGGTTTCAGGGAAAGCCCAGGCAAGAGGAACCCTGGTGTGCACTGAAAGAATCACCAGATATAAAAGAAGCATTCATTTTCAAGAAGTGTTTTCAAGCTACTTGATCATGAAATGAACACTCCTTTAACTGCTGGAGCCGCAATCAAATCAACCATCAGTGCTCTTGACAAACATAGAGATCAACTGAGAGATTGTATGCTGTCTTTCAGGTACAAACTTTCCAAATTAAATACAGCTATGTGGCACTAAATGTGAATACGAAAAGCAGAACAAAGAAGAAAAGGTATTCTTATTAAATACAAGGGTAAAAATGTATTATATAATTTCTGATCGAACTGGAAATATTGCTCAATTTCTTCCTGGTTTAATGTTGAACAAATACTATTGGGAATAAGACTTCTTCACCGTCTACCTAAATCCTTCCTGCAGCTTTTTCAGCTTGTTGACTTTCTTTGTCTCATGCTGTCAAAAGTCTTTTGAAATTCTTCCTCTCAGGAAAAAGATCTCCTTACCTAAACACTTTTGAAAATGACAGCATAATAAGAAAATATAAGCCTCTCGTTTTGCTGCCAGATATTGCCACTAAATATATTTCAATATCAAGGGAAAAAAATCTGACTTATATGGGATATAAAGAATTCGTGCTTTGGATGCATATTTCAGTCTTCACTTTTAAGCTAGTTTTTTAAGACCAAGAAAAAAACAATATGGGAGAATAAATGAAGTCTCATATGGGATTATAAACTGTGTTACTGGGCAACATTACATTCCTAGAACACTGTATTTTGTATCTCAGAAACTGCAAATCAAGTATGTCCTCAGCCTCAAAATGTTATGACCAAATGCATATACTTACAGGAGTCATAAATATCCTCTCCTGATCTACCTATCTTCACCCAAAGCCCAAGTTCATACCCAGGAACTGTAACTCTTTTATAAACAGAATGCAAAGACTATGGCTCCTAATTCCTCTGTAGATTACTACATCCATGACTGAAAGAATACATTTCCAAGGAAAAATAACAAAACAATTGCATTTTTAATATCTAATTAAAATATATACAAACTTTATGAGGAAGGGCAAAGACTGACGGAAAATGCCTGCATCATTTGTTAATATTACACAGACAAAAATTAGTATTTTGATATTTGAGGACTATCAAGTAATGCTACTAACCTAGGAGTTTTATATTAGTGAAATCATTTGAAAGAAAGGAATTTTATGGAATTAGCTCCTGTCAGCTTATCCAAACATATGGACAACAAAATTTGTAGGCAAATCATTAACATTTCAAATGCTTTTCCTTGCCTTTTCCTCAACAGAGGTACCGATAGGATTTCTGGGCAAATGTGAATTTCAATCTTTTTTGCACAAAAGACTATCACAGTCAGTGGTTTCATATGTTCCTCTTTACATTAAAAAATAAAATGACTACAGTGCAGAAATGCAGTTTTCCTAGCAGGCCATAAGCCTGGTCTCCAAAGCTGTGGGACATCTCCCAGAATACCATTATTGAAATTTTAGAATTTGAATAATTTATCAGTAAAATGTATTTGATACCATTTCATATACCACTATGATTATAGATTCAAATATATTACTCATCCATTAAAAGGAACGAAATAACAACATTTATAGCAACATGAATGGACCTAGAAATTATCATGCGAAGTGAAACCAGTCAGACAATTAGACACCAACATCCAATGCTACCGCTTACATGTGGAAACTAAAAAAAGGACACAATGAACTTCTTTGCAGAACAGACAATGACTCACAGACTTTGGAAAACCTATGGTTTCCAAATGAGACAATCTGGGGGGTGGGGGATACACTGAGGGTTTGGGATGGAAATGCTATCAAATTGAGTTGTGATGATTTTTGTACACCTATAATTGTAATAAAATTCATTGAGTAATGGAAAAAAAATACTACGCTACCACCCTATTATAACTGCTTGGGCAGAAATTTGTCTCTTGAGATTACATATCTCCATTTATTATCATCGATGTTTTCATTATTTTTCCACATTGTTATATTTATGAAACTTAATTGGATGTCTTGAAAGATAACCATAAAGTCAATATAACATCTCGTAATAGCATCAGATACTACACATATGGAATACATTACAAAAAAATAATTGCCTAAATTGAGCTATGATAGGCTTAAAATTGCTTTAACCCTTCCACATGGTGAGGCAAATAATTTAAGGGGCAATTTCTCTAGCTCTTCTCATTTGCAATTTAAAATCTTTTATTTTATAGTATATTTGTTGAATCAGTGATTCAACAAATATTTTCAAAGCTCCCCCTGCACCAGGAATATAATGTTACAGAACAAAATGCCTCCAAGAGTGCATAGTTTAGTGGAACATTACAAGGTAATGCATGTAAGTCACATGATGGTTTTGTTCATTTATTATAATTAATTAGACAATTAAAATCACTAATGATCCCTCCACTCAGAGCTAACCACTCTCTGAGTGAAAATGGTAGGGTATGTAAGTATATATTTGTGTGTATTTATTATTTGGAGCATATGAAATCACTGTTTTTTGTGGATTAGAAATGGTCAATAGCAGCAATGTCATGCAATCCAATCTAATTTATTTGCGTGTATGAACCATGACCCTCTACAGCTGTATATTTAAATAATGCTTCATATTCTTCTATAATAAAGAGTACTAATGAATAGCACTACACTGCATGTCTAGTCACATAAATCTGCATATATATCTCTCATTTTTTTCCCCCAGGAAACCCCCCCATGAGCAAAATATCTATTATAGAGGACATGTACTTTATTTTTAATTTACTTTTAAACTGTGCTGGAAATATTTAGCTCAATTGTTGGTTCCATTACCATTTGGCTTGTGTTTTGAAACTAAGTGACTGTTTTATTCATTTTCCCATGGCGTTCTATTATCTTTGGAATCAATTTTGGTCTTTTGTCTTTCATTAAAAAACTTTCACTTCATTCCCACTTTTGGCTTTTCTTAACAAATAACTGTCATAGTATTTTCTTTAATCTTAAAGGGAAAAGGACCTCAAATATTCTATTTTATCCCCTCCATCATTCCTAACATAATATAGTGCCTTTCTCCTTCATTTCCCTGTAAGTATTGCCCAAGCATTGGTCTATTTCATTGATCTCATCAAAGAACACTGGATTAAGTTAATAATGGCATTAAACCTCTTTTTTTCTAACTTGCAAATGTCAGGTTTTGCTTTTGATTTTTTCTTCTTCATTTTCCTTAAGTATATTTTCTTACTTTTTTTTCTAACTTTTGCCTAGTTTAATACTTAATTCACTAATTTTCAGCCTTCACTATGTAACATTAATTTTCTTCTGTGTATAGCCTAAGCCTACTACATAATTTTATATGTATTTTTTCTCTTGTTTCACCATGATATAATTGTAGAATTGATTGAATCTCTATTTTCCTGAGGGTTAAAAGAGTCATTTATCTCAAATATAAAACTGTTCCACTTGGCAAATGCTGTGAGTGTTTAGAATCACCCAAATCATGCTTCTCATCTGAACTTTCCTGTAAGAAGGTAGACAGCTATAATTCTCAACAAGTCCTTGCAACTCCAGATCTAGTTTTAACAATGAGATGTTCACTGAAGTCGCTGTGTAGTACTACCAGGAAAGCTAAAACTTTTTTCCTATAGTGCTTTTATACTGACTGGCTGGTCCCTTCAGTCCTCTGCCATTAGCCTAGATCCTGCCCAGAATGTGGGCAAAAATTTAGCAGCCATCTTGAACATGAGGATGAACATGGGTTAACCCACAGAAACTGGGAGATGGGGGGAACCATCTTTATCCATGACCACACACTTGGTAGGAATGGAGAAAGTGCCCAGGTACTTAAGAACACCCCTGAGCTGTGCACAGATCTAAACTGCCTATCTTTGGACTTCCTTCATGAGAGAAAAAAAAAAAAAAACTTCTACCTCGTTTAAACCACTTTCATCAGATTTTCTTTCTTGCTGCCAAAATTAATCTTAACTAAAAACAAGTCTGTAGTAGATGTTGTTGGCCTCCTTCAGATCTCCTTTACTATTCATGCACATGTCCCCCAGCTACTGTGCGTTCATGGCTATTCCTTCTCTGAAAATCTGCCCTGGGCTAAGGAGAGCTACCTTGCCTTGGGCATGGCCCATAGACAACAGTTATTCTTGTAATTTGCTTATTATTATTATTATTGGATTTTTATTAAATATCCATTGAATCTCAAAAATCTGGCTTTGACGGGTCCAAGTAAAATCGTACTGTACAAATTTAAACAGGCAAGGAAGACTTTGTTCAAGACTACTGATGTAGGAAAAAGAGACTGAATTCAACTCCCCTGAAACAAGAGGCGGAAGAGTGTCAAGAGCTGGGGTGAGCTAGTGGAAAAGCACTGAAAGACTTTGGGGGCAGAGTCAGTGTGATTAGGCCACCTGTTTCCTAACTGTTGCTTATTGAGGTGGGGTCCCTTCTCTCCCACAGAAACTGGGAGATGGGGGGAACCATCTTTATCCATGACTACACTGCCTTTTTGTTTTTTTTTAATGGCCGCTCCCACGATGTATAGAAGTTCCCAGGCCAGGGACTGAATCCAAGATGCAGTTGTGACCTACACACCACAGCAGGGGCAATGCTGGATCCTTTAACCCACTGCACCTGGGCTGGGGATCAAATCCATGCCTCTGCAACAACCCAAGCCACTGCTGTCAGATTCTTATCCACTATAACACAGCAGGAACTCCTGATGACTATATTTTGAAAGGATGACTCCCAGGTCTTTGGGAAAGTCAGTCCTGGGTTGTAAAACTGACCAGTATCTGGGGAACAATTTATACACATTTCACGGAGGAAGAGAAAGAATTTGCAGTTACAAGTTTTCTAAAATAAATCCTCCAAGAAAAGGGAGATCAGGGACCTAAAGTCAGAAAGAAACCTGCCTAAAATTAGTCAAGTCGAGGGGAAATTTAAGGCTATCTTGGTGACATGTCCTTTGCTTTTTGCTATTTTGGTCTCAATACTTCCAAGTTTTGGGAGAATTTCTTAAACGTCATTTACATTATTGATTTTGTGAAATGTCATCCATGGTCTCTATTTTCCTTTGAGTTTTAATCAGGCAAATATGTTTTTTCACTCCATGGAATTTTTCTTCTTCAGATCCTTCTCATCATGATTTTTGCTCTCCTTAAACTGCAATGGTTTATTTCTTTAATTAAACCCAAAGTTTATTTTTATATCAACCTAAAATATTCTAAAATTTTCTACTATTTTGTAGTAAGCAATGCATAAGAATACACTCATCTTACTTTTCAAATGTCATTGTCTCTTAAACCAAATTAAGTATTTTGTTTGTTTGTTTGCTTTAGGCACAGACAGACAAGAGTCTGTGCTTTTTCTATACTGAATATTGAGATAAGTTCTGTCAAAAATCTTAAGGGTATATTTCCAAATTTTGTGAATGCACATGAAAGGACAAGGGGGTAGTTTCTAATTACTCAAATTTCATTTTGCTAAGTAGTAGCTGCAGTTGATTGGTCGGTGATGGAAAGAAATTAAACTAAACTAGAGAAAGTCAGGACAGGGTTGTCAGTCTATGTTGAAGATGAGTTTTCTTGTTATTTAAGGAGCTATTAGTCTGCTGGGCCATGCCACTAATCTATGCCTGTAAATGCTCTTGTAGAAATCCAGTTTGCACTAACACTTAGTTTTTAAGAAAAAGTATTGATGAAAATCTACTAATGTCCATGATTGTTTTTATCTATGAGTCAGGCACAGTAGGCAGAATGCCTATGGTCTGTGTTACTTTAAGAGATTCATAAAAATGCTTTAATTTTCATTTGCTTTAAAATAAGAGAAAATAAATATAACATTACTGAATATATAATAATAAATCCAACCTGGATGATATTCTTCCTTATACCAAGACAGTTATAAAACCTATTTTGTAATTATTTTTTTATGGAGGAAGGTGCCCACAAAAGTAGAAGTGTCTGAGGTTCATGAAAGTCATATGTGGTTTTGCTGTCATCCCTTCTACTTTTGATGTCTTTTTTGTCTTTTTTTTCTTTTTCTTTTTTTTAGCTTTTTAGGACCGCACCCTCGACATATGGAAGTTCCCAGGCTACAGGTCGAATTGGACCTGTAGCTGCCAACCTATACCACAGCCGCATCCACAAGATCCAAGCTGTGTCTATGACCTACACCACAGCTTACGTCAATGCTGGATTCTTAGCCCATTGAGAGAGGCCAGGGATTGAACCCATATCCTCATGAATCCTAGTCAGGGTTGTTACTGCTGAGCCATGATAGGAACTCCTGATGAGTCTTTTTAACTACTGAGATTCTTGGTTATATTAGCAGTTTCTTCATCCTAGTATAACTTCACCATATCTAAAAATATATATCAGAGTTTCTATTGTGAATATCATCCCATGCCATATTCCCCTCCTAGTCTGATACCCTTTTTTTGCTAATATTGATGAGATTCTTATGAGTCAGGGTACATGATCACCTTATGAGTGTATTGAAGGCTTAGCAATTAAACTTCAACTTACCAGGAGTAAACCCATAAATAACACATCAAGTATTTCATAAGATAAATTAATTTACAGTCCCAATTTCCTCTGATTCCTGGAGAAATTCTAGAACTCTAAAAGTCTCATCATGTGAGTCAGCTGAGAGGCTTCCAGTAAAAAATATGAAGGGCTGTAGAAGCTGAAGACGGATTCTTCACCAGATAACTGCTTTAGTTATTAGATATGAACTCTTAAAATATTATTGAAAAATTTATCCGATCAAAGGGAAAATCTACATGCAATGAAAACAACTCTCTTGAATAACTAAGACTGAATTATGTAGAATTCCATGGCCTGAGAATATCTTTATCCACAGCTTCATAATAAGCAGTACAAATATGTTCCCTATATGCCAGGCATCCTCTAATACATGCATCACCTGATATAATCCTTTAAAAATTTGATGTGGTAGCTGTTTTTATTAATATTATTTTACAGATAATAAACAGCAGGCTTAGAGATTTTTGGTAACTTATCTAAGGTCATGTCTATAAGTGCAGAAGTGAAAGCCAACCAAATTCTACTTGGTTTTTGCTCTAAACTTGTTACCTAACAGTGCTCTATCTTCAAAACAACTTTCTATTTTTTCATGGATAGAAAAATACACTTACTGGAGGGTTTTCATTAAAATTTTACTGCCTTATTTGTTTTATCTTCCGTGTATATACAGAAGTTTCCTTATTGACTGTTGTTTTGCTTTATCTTATTAAGAAACAAATTCAAAGATGATTAAGAAAAGACAGAAGTTCTACTACTTTCTGAAATATTTTGCATTACTAGACTTGTTCTAAACTAATACTACTTTTCTCTTATACTAAAAAATTAACATAATATACACAATACATAAAACATAGTCTTATACATACACATATACATAGAAGATATGCATATATGTATGTGTGAATATCTGCCAACTTGTAGACCTTCAGTAACTTTGTTGACCATGTATTTGAGGGCAATGTTTCCTGTCATACACCTTAATAAACTACAAGCTGCTTGAAAGCAAGGACATCTAAGAGAGACCTATAATCCCTTTCCCAAAGTCTATGGGGCCAGATATTTTTCAGATTAAAATATTTTTGGAATTTTGGAAGGATATATATACATATATATATATGCATATATATATATATATATATATATATATATATATATATATATATATGGAGTAGCAACTTGGAATCAAACACATAAATATTTCTTTAGCAAAAATTGTGAATATTCACCCCAGATTAAATAAATAAGGTAGAAATGGCTTCAAATCAGTTCAGAACAAGTTCTGCTACCAAATAAGTTCAGGTCAAAAATCAGGTTTTGTCACTAAATGAGTCACAACACTTTATGTTTAGAGCTCTTTTGAATTTTGGAATTATAAGAAAGGAAACATTGACCTATACTTATTTTATACTGTGGGTAGCTCCACCATGAAGTACTTTTTAGTTGATGGAAACATCTGTTGATCCCCAGAGCTCAAATTTATGCAACGTGCTCAAAGAGCAAACACACCCTTTGACAACAGCTTATAGAGAGAATATTAAGTACTAGAACTGAGTATCAAAGTCAAATTGGCATTTCTTTTGTCAATGGAAATAAAATGCTGTTTTTAGAGTCTTCATATAACATGAAGAATTTCAAATCTTAGGAAAAAATCCAACAGAAAAGAGAAAATAGGAGCTGGTCCTGCATGTTGTTATGGCCATCATCCATGTAGCATATTTGAATGACTTTTTGGGCAGGAGATGTTATAGGAAAAGATGAAACATTGAGCCCTGGAGATTATTAGGAAGGAGATCTAAGATACAAAGCATTACATTATAGATATGGGCATCACTGTCTTAAACAATTGTTGATAAATAAGAATATCTTGATGAACTATGATGTTTAGGGTTTGGAAAGAGAAGAGAAAGGATCATCTAACAAAGTTAACTGTTTTCTTAAAGGACAAAAATGTATTTTTCTTGCTTTATATTTGACACAATAATAGCTGGGCTTCAGCTTAAATAATCAGTCAAGATTATTTTTTTTAATACTGAATTATGTTTGTTTTCAGCAGAAACAAACTTGACTAGTACCCATGAGGATGAGGTTTGATCCCTGACCTCCCTCAGTGGGTCAAGGATCTTGGGTTGCCATGAGTTGTGGTATAGGTTGCAGTGCAGCTTGGATCCTGCATTGCTGTGGCTGTGCTACAACTGTAGCATGATTCCCACATGCCACACCTGCAGCCCTAAAGAGCAGAAAAAAAAAAAAATTGAGTTACAGAAAAAGCTGTTTGATTAATAGTTAAAATTTCAAACGGATAATAGATAGTATTCAGTTATCTGGCAACCATATTACTATCGCATTTGAAATAAAATTCAGTTTTTGAAAACACAAAACGCCACACAAACTAAAGGCGATTTAAATACGTGTCATAACATTTTTTATACTGCTTCATTCACATGTCCACAAACACACACGCAAAACCTTTGAGATGGGTATCTATTACTTAGACTGAGAGCTATATATAGTGTTCAACAATGAAACAAACATACTCTGAACTAAATTTTTGAAAGTCAATGAAAAAAAGCTAGAACTTAAGATATCAAATTACTACTAATAAATATGTTCTTCTTAACTCACCTTTTTGACTTTGACATTATTCAGAGATAAATTTAAGCAAGAAATAGGAAGAGATTCCTAAGTAGATTAGTCTACGAAAGCCATGTTACTGAATGTTAGTGTAGGACCAGTAAGATAGATCTTTTAGCAAAAGTCTACACTTTTAACTTTAGCATGGTGTTAACACATGGTAAATACTTAATAAACACTTACTTTGCCATTTAAGAGCTCCTGCAAGTATGTAGCTAGCATATCATGTACTTCCTTTGAACCATGAAAGAATACAGTAAGCAAATAAGAATTATTTTATTAACCTCAAAGAATAATGAAATAAGGTGAATTCCACAGCTTTACATGGAACATAGTCAAGTTTCTGGTCCTGATTCAAAGTTGAATGTTCTTTTCCATAAAAGCCACTGATTCATCTATTTCAGCTATTATATTTAGTATCTCTATTTTATATGCCAGATGATCAGGTTAAGACAGACAGGTATAATGAAGTTGCTTATAAAATAGTTTAGAAATTAGATAGCAAATTCTTGGGCTAAAAGAATTTTGTGGTGACTAAATGACTAGACCTACATATAAAGCTTCTCTAAAACTATACTTTGAAAATATAACTAGCTTAAATTTCAAATCAAGGTGACTATTATTTCATCTTCCCATTGTGTTCACATATTACTAATTTATTTAGCATGTTCTATTATTATAAATGAATATCTATAAATATGCATCATTCCATGTGATGAATCAGCAACTGTTAACTTTTCCATCTTGAGCACATTGTTTCCTCCTGAACAAGCAACACTTCTGTCCTCAAGAGACAGATAACTACAAATTAACTTTAATTTCCAGTGTTTAAAAAATTGTCTTAAAAGATTTAACACCTCACCTCATCTAAGATGAAGGATAATAAAATTTGATGAAACCATCCTCCTAAGAGCACCTTTGGAAAATATGCTTTGATGGAAAGAAATGCCAAAATTGTATTAGATGGAGAGCTCACAACTAGGAATGCACAAACCAGACAATTCAAATAAAAAGAGCATTAAAGCCTGAGAAAACTTTGAAGGGTAGGTACAAAGTCCATCAGATCTGAGTCCAAATGCCAGCCTATGATTTGCAGCTCTAAATTTGTAGCCTCAAGTGGCCTCAGTTTCCTCATCTGTAAAGAGGGGATAATGTCTACCTCTCTGTGCCACATACGTACTCTATTCAATCATGCAGCTGCTGCATGCTGGGCTCCTAGAGCTCTTCAGCCATTTCCCCAGAGGCCTCTTGTTTGTCCACTGAATTCTGCAAACTGGACTGAATTCTAACAGGACTGAATTCTAACTCCAACTGCTAGTATTGACTGGAAAGGTGCTAAGTTCCTTACCAGAAAAGACACTGAAAAACTTTCATAACCCTCAGGACCACTTTTAAAACTATCCTGCATGTTCTTGGTTTCAAATGAGAATACATATTGCTTTAAAAGGAGATATACATCAGATGGGATAAAAGAAACCCTACAAAAGCTGAATCCCACAAGAAAATCTAATTTCAAAAATGGAGAATAAACTAAATCTTATTCTACCACCTTTATAAATAACTCAATTAAATTTTAGAATCTTTCTTCTTAAAATATAAAATATATAACCAAAGAAATCACATTTTACTTAGTATCTTTATGCTTGATCAGATAATGAATAATACAAATCTGAATGTGAAAATCTAATTTTACAAAAATTCATAAACAAAATTACTTTGTAAGTGGCTCCTATTTCGCTTGAGAAATTCAAAAAGAGAGTCCTCCAGTTTATTAGGTACACTGTGCTTATAGAAATGACTTTATCCAATGGTGACTGTAACACTTAATTTCAAACTAAACGAATACAAGAAAAATAAAACTATATTTTTAAAAAGAACTTTGAACTCTTTTCCTAGCAAAGTTACAATGTTCCTTCAAAGAAACATTGACTTGAAATAGAAAAAATGAAAAATATTTGAAGATAATTTTATATTTGCAAATGTTGCCACCCAGCCAAGGAACAGAAATTCTCTCATTTTAAATATTTATTTACATGACTCGCTGATATTTAAGAGTTTACAAAGCAAGAAAAAAATTTAAGCTGGAAAGCCAACACATACACATTTGCATATTTTTACATGTTATTTAAGGAACATAACAACTGTACTATATGACATTGCTATAAGCACAATATTCATTGTAATTAAGTTTAATGAATTTATTATTTTGGTCTAATGAATATCCTTTGATTTTATTGTCCCTATAACCATGTGAAAAGATCACAGTTTGTTTTCAACTATAATTATAGCAAAAATTGTTACCAGGTTTTGGAGCTAGACTATCTACCTATCTTTGGATGCCCTTTTAACTGCAGGTTAAGCCTATGAGTTCCAGACATGCTTAGGAAATCTAACTAGTGTTCCTATCTCCAGACATACATATTTGCCCATATCCAATGGCAATGCATATAAGCAGAGCTGTTACCAAAGATATTGAATCTATATCCTAAAGGATACATTGTTCCTCATAGGGTGCTATAGACTTTCCATATTTGAGTTTCTGTCTTATTCCAAGGTATTTAAATTTGTAGTTTAAAAAAGAAGAAATATAGATAATTTGTATTTCAACAAACTCTCATTAAAATAATTTGTACTTTAACAAGTTGATGCTGAGGTTGCCTTCTCAAGAGCCACTCTTTCGGTGGCTTTGCTTTAAACAGCTTTGTTACCGATCTTTTCTTAACTGGTAACACTTAGCTTCAGAAAATAATAACCACACCAAGAGTATTAGCTACTGGAAGAAATAACAGAACAGTTTAGTTTACTGTATAAGATGATGCTACATTAGCAGAATTCTTTGCCTTGATTAAGCATTATAACACACTGTTTCCTTACTGTCAAAAATTACAAAAAAAAAACTTCTAGCGCCCAATTTGATGATTCTTCTTTGGGAAAAAAATTGATATGCCTGTTGCTTTTGAGAAATAAATCTGTTTTGGTCTCAAGTTTTTATCACAGTCAAGTCTTGGGGGGTGAGTGGGATAGCCATCATGCTTTCTCATTTACAAACAATTTCAAACTCCTATAGCTAAAGAATATGAGGGTGAATGCCTTTTGCCATGACAACTAGGAAATGTACCCTTGAGTTTAAGGATTAAATTCTACCGATATTCCTAATATTTTGAAAGTCAGGATGATAGCTAACTTACCTCGATAGTACAATCACCTGAATAATTTAGCAATACTGATACTCATGCCCCGCCATTCAAATGTTCACACCTAATTTATATGGGTCTGGTCTTAACAGATGGAAGTGCATAAAGCAGAAGGACTTGGGAGGGAAGTCCAGATACGAAACCAACTACCATTTCTTGAGACCTACTTCCCAATGTGTCAGGCACTACATGAGATATTTCATAAATATTGTCCTTAAACTTTATATAAACTCACAAAATAACTTAACAATTAAAAGCCTTCGTGAATCTAAGGAAAAAATAAAGGGATAAAATAATTTTCCCATGATAAGAGGTTGGTTAATAAGTGGGGGATTGACTATTAGAACCCAGGTCAAGGTGTCTCCAGTGTTCATTCTTCTTCATTTCCCTGCATGGGTATTAGACACCTCTCTTTCTTTCCTTCCTTCCCCTATCCCTCCCTCCCAACTTTCTTTCTTTCCTTCCTTCCCTACCCCCCTCTTTATTTTTTCTTCTTTTTAACTAAATATAAATACCTTGGAATAAGAGAGAAACTCTTAACAGATGCTGAAAGACCATAGCACCCTATGAGGAGCAATGTGTCCTTTAGGATAGAGACTCAAAACATATGGCAATAGCTTTGCTTATATGTGTTGCCATTGAATTATTATTATTATAGCCAATTATTGCTATAATTATAGTTGAAAACCAACTATGATCTTTTCACATGGTTATAGGGACAATAAAATCAATAAAGGATATTCACTAGACTAATTAAATTCATTAAACTTAAATAAAATGAATATTGCAAGCTCAGGACAATATCTGTCATACTGTACATATATTACAAATATATGTACATATATTCTGTACATACTGTACATATATTCTTTGTATATGTTGGTTTTCCAATTTAGAATATTTTCTCACTTTCAGTTCTGGACTAAACTCTTAAATATCAGCTTATATTTAATATTAAATATATCATCTTATATTAAATATTTAAATAAATATTTAAAATGAGAGAATTTCTGTTCCTCAACTGGGTGTCAACGTGTGTAAATATAAAATCACCTTCAAATGTACTCCATTTCTTCTATATCAAGTCAATTCTACTGTTTCTTTGAAGGGGCATTATAATGGTCACAATATTTAATCAGAATCTTTGAAAGCATCTGTATTAACAACTTATTCCAGTAACACTTATTTTCACACTTGAGAATTATAAGCTTAGAGGATATCTAAAGCGAGTAAAAATTCAGTTTATAATCCACAGTGTTATATATTATCTCATTCCTTTCTATATCCATTTTTGCTTTTTCCATAAAAATGCTTACAAAACAATTTTCATGTAAACCAGCTATAATGGACAAAAATAAAAATCATTAAGTAAAAAAATAATAATACTTTTCACGCAAAGGGAATTTCTTCAATCAGCTGCAGAATGACCATGAGGGCTTGATGAGGTTCTGATTTGAAAGGATTAATATTCATCTTTTTATAAGAAACAAAATACTTTGCATTCTATTTTTGAGTGAGTAGATTGCGTGTAGAGCATAAACCTCAATATCAAAGTCATATTCTCATTCAAAAGAAATCAGAATCCTCTGGGAGCTGGATAATATAACGTCCAAACATTGGATAATATAACGTCCAAACATTGGATAATATAACGTCCAAACATTGCACAAACTGCAGAAAATGAACAATATACATGTTTTTGGTTCACCGAAATAAAATCGTACATTTTGGTTTTATGATGAATGGTTGCTTTACAGTGAATGCCTATAAATGTATTTATTAAACAGTTTATTTTCAAGTTCTTGACAACTCTTACATCTTATAATAAGGTAACCAGCTCAGAATAGAATAAATGAAAGTCTGTAGGAAAACTAACTCAAAAGTGTCATTTCTTAAAACAAATCGTGGAGTTCCCTTCGTGGCTCAGTGGTTAACAAATCCGACTAAGAACCATGAGGTTGCACGTTCGATCCCTGGCCTTGCTCAGTGGGTTAAGGATCCGGCGTTGCCATGAGCTGTGGTGTAGGTTGCAGATGCGGCTCGGATCCCGTGTCGCTGTGGCTGTGGTGTAGGCCGGCAGCTACAGCTCTGATTAGACCTCTGGCCTGGGAACCTCCATATGCCGTGGGTGTGGCCCAAATAAGGCAAAAAGACAAAGAACAAAACAAAACAAATCATATATATTGTCCAGCAACATTCATTTCTGAAAAGATACAGGGATGAGATTATTCTAATAATTCAGAATTAGTAATTATATATGCTGCTGTATCTTTTCACTTTCTAATAAAGATGGATGACAGAACATCATTGATGAACAACATTTTAATCATGCCTGAAATGAAGCGATGGGGAAGGAGTTATAATTCAGTACTAGGTAATCCTCTGAATAAGATTTTTACAATGGCTACTTCTCAGCCCGTTAATTTTAGAAATGCCCCATATGAAGACTCTTTGAAGTCTGTTCCAAGTTTTCATGAGTTGCCCAAATTGTATAAACTTCTTCGGTTTGCTAATGGTTAAAATATCTAGTTCTTAAAATACTGAAAATCATGTGTCTATTGCTGTAGAATTTTCAAACAGACAAGATGCTGAAATCAACTCTCAATTATCGTTATAATTAGAGAAGTCCTATTATATGGATAATCCAAGAAAAAGCTAGTAATTATAAGTTTTATATTGACTTTAGACTACATATTTATATTCATATGAGGTCAAGCCTGAATTTTTTTTTTTAGTTAGTATCCCAAATTCTAACAATAGAAAAGAATGAGGCCATAATTGATCATTCCATCTCTTACCACTTAGGTAGTCAAGGAGAAACAGAATCAGAATTCTAATTACAACCCAGGGAGGTCATTTGACCTCATCTTCTTTCTCTTAGCAGGGAGAAATAGAGCAGAGTATAATTTGGAAATATCGGGGGTGGGGGGAACAGTGTGATTCTGTCATTTAATAGTAGATTAAACCAAAGTACAAAAGGTAGGAAATCCATATAAAGTTACTTCCCAAAGGTTCATAAGGTAACAGAGGGCAAGGGTTTTAGGGTGGACATTTTATTTACTTTTTCACTTAGTTTATTATGTATGTAGAGAGCTCCTCAGTATTCTCCCTGAATACTGACTTTCTTCTCTGCCTTCATGACCCTTTTTTTTTTTAACATAATAGAACTTTAAAAGCATAACATGTTCAGCAGTACCTCCCAAACACTTTGCGAGAAACCATGCTAAATAACCTATATATGTTAGGCTATGTCATAAGTAGAAAAATGTACCTAACATCTATCAAATAATTTAGAAATTGTTAACATAAAGAAATAGAAATCACTGAGTAAATCTCTTCTACTTGATAGAGAGAGTTTCCTTTTACCTGGAAAACACAGATTAAAAGCCAGTACTATTTCAAATAGAAACCATAAAAATATAAGCATATTTACCAGTTCATTCAGTACAGTGTAACTAATCCTTTTTTGTTAACAGTTTATGAAGTTATCAGATTTCCCTTTAGAATTCTTTAATCCTGCCCAGCTCAGCATTAGGATCTGAAAGTCAGAAACTTGAATATCTTTTTTAAGTCCTTTCTATAGATCTTGAAGAGGAAGCATTTTGCAAGGGCATCAGAGTAAATCCATTAACTGTTTATAATGACAAACGATTTAGGAAGGCACCTTTTTTTTTTTTTTTTTTGCCTTTTTGTCTTTTAGGGCCGCACTGACTGCATACAGAGGTTCCCAGGCTAGGAGTTAAATCAGAGCTGTAGCCGCCGGCCTATGCCAGATCTGACACTTGTCTTCAACCTACACCACAATTCACGGCAATGCCAGATTCTTAACCCACTGAGCAAGGCAGGGATCAAACCCAGGTCCTCACGGATGCTAGTCAAGTTCATTAACCACTGAGCCAGGACGCAACTCCAGGAAGGCACATTTAAAATCTGATTACAATGCTAATTGACAAAGAAACTTGGTTACTGTTGTGACACAAATCATTTTGAAATAACTACAATTATAACATAGTGCCAGGACATATCCAAATTTCAGAAACTGTAAATTTTAAAACATCTATATTAAAAACATTTATTTATCTGTATAATCTGAGGAAGCTTATCATTTATTTAATAATGCTCTCCATGTATTTTGATATACCAAAAAATCCTAATTTGACTTTTTTGGGGGGCCCTTGGGGGATCCTCTGAAGCATTCCAAAGTTAGCTGCAGTTAAAAGAACTTGGATTAGAATTTGATAGGAACTTTACAAAAATATCAGTTGTTTAGAGAAAAGCATTTGGTCAGATAGAATCATAGGTCACTGTGGATTATAGTTTTCCCTTAACAAGAGATCTCAAAAGCAGATTCAGCAGATCACTTAAAAGAACTTTGCCTAATTTATTAACAAAGCAGGATTTGGCACAAACTTTATTCTCTTAACAGAAAGGCCAAATTCAAGTTTTGCACAAGCTTACTTTTAAAATTTACTCAATTAAATTCATTTCAAACTTAAGTCAGTCCTGACCATGCATAAACTCCTTTTTAAGGTCCTGTGTTAGAGGCTTCAAGTCCCCTTCAAGGAAATTAAAGCCCAAAGCCTCTGGCCATGTCTCATTGTAATGCCCTTTCCCCCACCTTGACCAGCCTGGCGCTCACTCCCTGCTAGAGAAGGAATGTCGCCCATTCCTCACTTGGCCACCATGTAACCTGTTCCCCATGAAATAAAGTATCCTGCCCAAGACCAATCTGAAGATCAAACTGGGTCTCCACTCAGGTAGCATTGTGTGGTATAAAAACTGCTGCAGAGTGAGTCAGGCTCTGTTTTTAACCAGGGTGCACGTGAATCCTCTCTTTCTAAAAATGTACTTTGCTTCAATAAATTTGTAAAATGTCTGTCATTCCAATGCTTTGTTAAGGTGAGACAGAGACCAAGGAAACTGTGATGCTATCACACTTTCTACAACCCTTCCATCAACTTCTGTATACATTAGTACCAATAATTCCTAAAAAGAAAAACATGTTTTCTTGTAGAGAACATCTCAGGGTAGCAACATATTAGTAGTCCTTAATACCTTTAGTTTCTTTAGTAATTGACGTCTCAGTTTCTTATTTTATTTGGGAATGACCTAGCTATTCAAAAAACTTTTATCATTTAACAATTTAGCACAACTCTAAATTTTCACATTACCAATATCTGGAGAGATCATTCTTAAGTAGACATTTTAATATATAATGTTTATCCAAAGCTCTTCTCTCACTCACACTTAATCCACTTACAAAGATTTCATCATACCAAGTTTCTTTCTGTTTGTTTGTTTGTTTGCTGGTAATTTTGCAACAGATATAACAAGATCTTATTTAACTTCTATAAACCTAAGTACCATAAAGGTGTTATACTTACGTTGATGACTCTCTAAAGACATGTCTATACTAATTACATCAACAAACTTTAACTTTAGTTCCTAGTTTACAATGAATCTAAAATTAATTCTGGCAGGTTACCTTTCATATTTGAGAATTTATATAAGCGTTTAGTTTCCTTTAAGCCAATTAAACAGAGCTCATTTGCAAATTATTTTGGATAATACCATTCAAAAGTTGACATATGTAATGAACGTGTAAACATATAGACACAACCAGAGATCTCATAGATTCATTTTCTAAGCTTAGTCATGAGTCACATATCACAAATAAAATTCACTAGTTTAAAATAACAGTTGGAATAATTTTTAAAAATACTTTTCTCCCCATTTTTTTTTCTGAGATTTTGGCTCTCTCGTATTGCTTGCTGTTACACACTGCCAAATAAAACTCAGGATTATCAGGCAATACAGGAGATCCAAGATCCAGGAGAGACTCGCCCAAATTCGTCTGGACTCCCCAAGGAGACAGACAGGCACAAGGGGCTCTGCTGGGGCCTCTGCTGGTACAAAGGCTCCATTTCCTAACAGAGTTCAGGCGAAGGAGAGAAGTCTTCTCTGGGTCCCTTGTGTGACTGTCATAACTGTCGGCTTAAAAAAAGAAATGCATAAACTAAAAGTTAAGAGTTAAGTTTTATTTGGGAAAAAATTAGGACTTAAACCCAGGAGACAGCATCTTAGGTAGCTCCCAGAAACCGCTCTGAGGAGGCGAGAGGGGAGCCAGGATGTACAGGAATTTTTGCAACAAAGGGCAGGTAGCAGGAACAAAAGAGTCCTGAGCTCACTGAAATCATTCCTTTGATATGCACTTCTGCTATCAGGACCAGTATCCTGAGTTTTCACAGCCTGCAGGACTCACCATCTCTCACTATTGGACATGACTGCATTAGCAGATGACCATGACCTTCTTTGTTTTATCCTTAACTAAAGCCTAGATGGCAGTATTTCAGATAGCTCTGAAATATCGCCCAAAGAGGAAAGGGGGAATATGAGGGTGTGATAAAGGTGAGGGGAAGGTGCATGTAGCCATACACACATTTTACAAAAGTTGGTGGCTGGTCTCCCGAAAGCTACTACTAGTCACAAGAAGCAGACAATACTATGAAGGATTTTAATGTTTTTCTAGATATGAAGAGATGCAAGAATTGGGCACATAAAATCTCTGACTATCAGAAGATCTGTTCTTCCAGTTTTCCCAGAGCACAGAGTGTTTCACTCCTAATTTTCACCCTGAGCCCTGCTCAGGGGTGCTGCAGGTAGGCAGCTACAGCTACAACTCAAGTGCCAAATTTGAGTTCACAACTGAAATAATTTAGTATTTAACATGAAAAAAGATGCCCTGATAAGCTAGTGATGTTTGTAAAAAGTCATCTTTTGATAGCAAACAAAAAAGGAAATAGATAAAAGGAGGAAAAGCAGAAAAGCAGTGAACAGAGTTTCATTGTGGTGATTTAAAAGCAATCCTTGGAGTTCCCACTGTGGTGCAGCGGAAATGAATAGGACTACTACCCCTGAGGATGCAAGTTAGACCCCTGACCTCGCTCAGTGGGTCAGGGATCTGGCGTTACCATCAGCTGTGGTATAGGTAACAGACGTGGCTCGGATCCTGCGTTGGTGTGGCTGAGGTGTAGGCTGGCAGCTGTAGATCCAGTTTGATCCCTAGCCTGGGAATGTCCATATGTCGCAGGTGTGTCCCTACAAAGCAAAAAAAATAAATAAATTAATTAAAAAATAAAAATAAAAACAATTCTTTAGGCATAATCTGAGCAGGTAGGTAGGTGTGTGTGTGTGTGTGTATTTACATGTGTATATCACTGGGTTACAAGCACTAGCTCAAATGCATTTTGAGGAGCAACAAAGATGTAGTTAGGAATGCAGACTCCTGGATCAAATCCAGATCTCCTGAACCAGACTCAGTAGAATCTGGGTCTGTTAAATAGCTAGTAGTACATTCTTTCCTGAAAGAGCAAACATGCTTATTATATTGAAAGTCTATCAAACAAAAATAACAAATAATGATAGCAGGGGAGATTTTTAGCACTTGAGTTTTATAAAAACAACTTAGTGTCAAGTTTAATTGAAATATTTTACAATTGCAATAAAAATTAAAATACTTTTATGTAGGAAGTTCCCATCACGGCTCAGCAGTAATGAGCCTGAGTGGTATCCATAAGGACGCAGGTTCGATTCCCTGCCTCGCTCAGTGGGTTAAGGATCTGGCATTGCTATGAGCTGTGGTGTAGGTTGCAGATGCAGCTGAGATCCTGCATTCCTGTGGCTGTGGTGTAGGCCAGCAGCTGCAGCTCCAGTTTGACCTCTAGCCTGGGAATGTCCACATGCCGCAGGCACAGCCCTAAAAACAAAAAAAATTATGTGTAAAATGCAATGATCTATAGGGAAATACCAAATTTATGTTTTATGATGCCATCTTTGTAGAATTATGTTTCGTTAATATTACTTCTTGACTAATGGTTTGATTTAAAAAGAAAAAAATCTTCTAAAAGTATTTGAAAGATTGATAATACTCAGTACTACAGAGGATATGCAAAAGCATAGATTCTTATTCATGTTACTAGGATAATAAATGTTATAACCTCTTTGAAAGACAGTTTGGAAATACTGATAGTCTGTAAAAGATGTATCCTTTTGGTAGCAATTTCACTCTAGAAATGTATTTTAGAGGAATATTCCCAGGAATGTACAAAATTACAGGTAAAATAATGTTCTTGTGGAATTATTTTAAAAACATTAGAAATAACCCAAAAATCCAATAAAGGAGCACATAAACAAATTGTGTTCCATGCAAAGGGATATTATCCAAATGTTAAAGAGTATCTGTTAGCACTATAATATGTGAAAATAAAAGTTAGCTATGATAAAAAAAAGTGACAGAACATTACATAGAGTATGATGCATTTTGATAGTAGTAATATATTTAAAACTATATTCTATGCATAAAAATCTTTAAAATAAGTACAAAATGTTAAGAACAGTCTGTTCTGTGGGTGGATTTAAATGAATGAAAAGAGAGGCATAGTTAAAAATCTAATATACATTTAAAAGATAGTATGAGATTGTTTTGTAAAACAATGTCCAATATATTTGAAAATTTAGATGGGTAAATTAACAGAAAAATACAACTTACAAAAAAAGATTAAATGATATTTAGGAAATATAAATAGATAACACTGAAAGTAACTAAATTTATAAGTTAATATATTGCCATGAAAATATTTCTAGGGCCAAATGTCTCCACTACTAAATTCTATAAGAAATTAAAATGTATCTTCCACAAAATCTTAGCAGAATAAAAGGAGGGAATATACTGCAACATTTCATGATTCCAACCAACATAAATTTGCACTAAAATGTAACCAAATAATTTCACAAAAGTTAAAAAACAGCTGAAAAAAATCCTAAATAAAATGTTATCAACCCAAATCCATTAACATGCACGATGGATAATAAATACTTTATGAACAAGTTAAATTAATTCTGGGAAATCTAAATTAACATATGAAAATCTATCAATATAATATGATCTATTAACTAACATAAAAGAAAATTCATATGATCATCAGAATTAATTTAAAATCATTAAAATATTTTGAATATTAATAAATAGAAATAGAAGGGAACTTCCTTAACCTGATAACTACTATCTATAAAATATCTAATATTTAAAGGTAAAGTTTTGAGAAATTTCTTATGAGATCAGGAATGAGTGAATTAATACCATTTTGACTCAACATTGCACTAGATTCCCTAGTCAGCACAATAAGGCAAAATCTTGCCTTGTCAAGAATAGATAAGAAGAGGAGTTCTCTTTGTGGCTCAGTGGTTAACAAACCCGACTAGGATCCATGAGGATGTGGGTTTGATCCCCGGCTGCAGTCAGTGGATTAAGGATCTGGCATTGCCATGAGCTGTGGTGTAGGTCACAGACACAGCTCAGATCTTGCGTTGCTGTGGCTGTGGCTGTGCCGTAGGCCAGCTGCCACAGCTCTGATTCAACCCCTAGCCTGGGAACTTCCATATGCCGCAGGTGGGGCCCTAAAAACACGATCAGAAGAAATAAACTTATTATTTTCAAATGATATAATTGAGTATCTTGAAAATTTAAAAGAATCAACAAAGAAATTATTAATACAGATAAGTGAGTTTTACAAGTTCAAAAGAGGTCAATAGAAGCTATCAATTATTTACATTTATTTGTATTTATGAAATTGAGAAATTACAGTGCTTACAATAGCACAAAAAATCAAAGACAGTGTAAATCTAACAAAAGATATGAGGTTTTCATATTGAAATGTTTAAACATTTTTAGAAAAATTTTAAAAGACCTAAAGAATACAGGCCATGATCATAAAATGAAAGATTCAATTTTTTAAACATGCCAATTACCTTCAAATCATTTTGTAGATTTAATGTCGTTCTAATCAAATTCTAACAAGGATTTTATATAAATTAACAAACTGACTTTGAAATTCACAAAGCAAGGCAAAGAGTCAATAATTGTCAGGACAAACATAAAGAGCAACTAATTAGACTTAACTGAGCTAACATTAAGATGTATTTTAAATCTGTAGTAATTAAGCCTTTTTTTTTTTTTGGTTGCACCTGTAGCATGTGGCAGCTCCTAGACCAGGGGTCAAACTTGGGTCACAGCAGAGACAACATCCCTAAGCCACTGACCCACCAGGATGTGGGCATTAAGATAGACAAACTCGTGAAATAAAAAAAAAAGTCCGAAAACAGGTCTTCTCATACGTGGACCCTTGATTTGACAAAGGTAGCATTGCTAAACAATGGTGAAAGGGCAGGCTTTTCAATATATTTCTCTGGATCAATTTTATATCTATATAGGTAAGAAAACAGAACACAGACACACACAAAAGTCAATTCAGATGAAATGTAAATCAATATAGTGTCTAATGCTATACAGAAAAATATTTCTGTGGTTTATAAGAAGGAAAGATTTATTAAACAAGGCACACACACCAAAAAATACTAACTATGGACTACATTAAAACTGAAAACATCTGTTGTTAAAAGATAACATTAAGAGAATGATAAGGCAAATCACAGAGTGGGAGAAGATATTTGCAAATGTTTTTTAAGGGCTCAAATTCAGAATATACAAGGAACCGTCTATGAACCAATAAGTAAAGTACAGATAACTCAATAGTAAAATGGACAAAATTTTGAACGACATCCAAATCAGTGCATTCAAATGGCCAAAACATAGATAAACAGTGTTCAACTACTTATTAATAAAGAAAATGTAAATTAAAACTGCAATTAGATATCTATCTCCACATATTGTCACCTACAAAAATAAGTTAAAAAGAGCAAAATAAAAAAATTAAAAAAAAGACTATTAATACCAAGTGAAGGCAAGCTAAGGAGCAACTTGAAATCTTAGAGACCATAGGCTGAAATGTAAATTGCCTCAACGATTCAGTAAACACTAGCGATTTCTATTAAACATTAAGCACTGACTCAGCAATTTTAATCTTAGTTATATCTTAATAAAAATGCGTACACATATATGTGTTACAAATGAAATGTAAAGTAATGAATGTTCGTAGGAGAACTATTGCACAAAACTGGAAACCACCCAAATGTCAAACAAGTAAGTAGGTAGGTACATTTTTAGAGTATTTATAAAATGAAATTCTGTAGAAAAACAAAAATGAGCTATTATTAGTGACACAGCGGGCTAAGAATCAGGTGTTGTCACTGCTATGGCATGGGTTCAATTCAGTCCCTGGCCAGGGAGCTTCCACATGCCAGGGGTCCATCAAAAAAAAAAACAAGATATACCTCATCAAAAAAGTTGAGCAAAAGAAATCTGATGCAAGAAGTCTTATACTGTATGATTCTGTCTATATAAATTTCAAAAATAGGCAAAACAATTTTATGGTCTTGAAATCAGAATAGCGGTTACCTTTGGGAAAAAGCAAGGTGGTAATGATTGGGAGTGGCTGGAGAGGGCTTCTGGGGAGCTGACAAGGTCCGTCTATCCAGGACTCAATGTTGATTTCTTGGATATAAATATTTTGTAATAACTCACTGAGTTGATTCTGTTCTGTGTACTTTTCTATATTTCTGTTACACTTTAATTAAAAAGGTTAAACAAAGCAATGGAATGTTTTCTTGAAAGCATCATCATTCAACTTGTGCACTAACCAAAATCTGAAAATAACTGTTTGAAAAAAGTAAATTTTCTAGTACCAAAAGGGTTGTTATGACCTCTAAAATAATATTTGCAAGCTAAAATAAAAATACAGTAAACCAATCCAGTAGATATTTTTAAAGATTTTCAGTGAAGATATATTCTATTTACAGTATAAAATAATATGCAATGAGAAATTTTACCTGATATAAATTTCTGTTATATTGAGTCTCAAACTGGAATATTATAAATATTGTTTATAATATCTTAGCAATTAATCTTGCCTGTTATAGATAGCAAATATGTACTTTCAATAACCATGACAATTAAATACTATTAGAATAGATGTCTTAGGGTAGAATTACTATTACGTTTTGTGATATTAGGAAGCAAAATTAGTGCAGAAAGACAAAAATAAAACTTCTGATACTTAGTTCAAAGTTAAAGTAGTGAATTTTCAAATGGCACATTATAATTGCTTAATTTATTTTTAAATTATGTTTAAAGTTGCCCCACTGTAGTGGAAGGCCATTTTATTTATGAGATATCCACAAATAAAACATACATAAATTTAGAATGATTAAATATCTTGTGTTGATATTTAGATTATTTGAGAGTCTAGGGATAGATACTGGTTACCTAAAATGGAAGAAATTTTTAAACTATGACTAGCAAAATACCAAAACCAGATAAAAAGAAGAGACAGACTAACACTGATTAATAATTTGGGCTTAGGAGTTAGTTACCCTGGATGTGAATTCTAGCTTCTCTAATCATTAGCTTTTTAATATATCTCACTTTTCTTTTCTGTAAAATGGTAAAAAAATAATAAAATCCATTTCACTTGATTGGGTCAGGTTATCAGATATCACATGCAACAGATTTAAAACAATGCCCAACACAGAGTGAGTACTCGATAAATGGCTGTTGTTAATGATTTAAGTGTGATTATAAAGAAGACATTGTGTGTACAACCAAATAGAATAATCAGTCATACCTCAGAATCTTTCATTTTTTTTTTTTTAGGGCAGCACCCACAGCATATGGAACTTCCCAGGCTTGGGGTTGAATCTGAGTTACAGCTGCCAGCCTTTACCACAGCCACAGCAGCTAGGGATCGGAGCCTCATCTGCACCCTGCACCACAGCTCACAGCAACACAGAATCCCCAACTGACTGAGCGAGGCCAAGGATCGAGACCGCATCGTCATGAACACTAGTTGGGTTCATTACCGCTGAGCCATAATGGGAACTCCACAACATTTTTAATTTTTAAATTAGGCTAGATCAGTGCTCTAGGTGAGCACTTATTTATTATTTCATAAAATTTTTTTCAACTTTTACACTATTTCTGAAAAATATATTTGATTCATTCGATGCTCCAAGATTGTATAGAATATATGCTAAACCAAACTGAAATGTTGGATATTTTCTACTTAATTAAGACTATCTATAAAAAATATTTTAATATTCTAGTAAAAAAAAAATAAGGGAAAGGACATTGTACTTGTTCCCCAACATAAAGAGAAAATACACTCTGAAGTATTATACGTGTCTGTGAGTGTACATGCACACGCGCAACTGTGTGTGTAGTCTAAATGATCAATAAATAAATACAAGATTTTTAAATATGTTTAAGACAAAAATCGCTGTCAATAGGTTGCTTCTCTGGTTATTAAAAACCGAAGTGACAACCATATATAGGTATTAGTGTAGTGAATTTTTACTGGGTTATTCAAGACTCTCACTGTATTAATAATATCAAGACCAATGTCCTTGACCTGGATAGTATGGTGGCCTGCACCTCTCCATGAGATGTTTTGGCTAAGCATAATACATCAAACATGCAACTATGACTCAGATTACCCTATGTCTTTTATAGATTTGCCACTATGATCTTAGATTACTTATTTCTCTGAGCTGGTTTCTTTTTCTGTAAGTATATATAATCGTAACCATCCTTTGTAAACTTCTACAGACCACACTAATGAAAGACCTTTTATTATATGACGAAAAAGTAAATTAATTTTACCAATATTTAGTTCTAACACAGGTAAATGTATATATCTATATTATCCATGTAGCTATACATTTCTTCTTCCTTCTAAAATGCAGAATTATTTAAAAGAGTTACCTAATGATGTAGCATTTGGGAATTATTCAATGTCTTTGGCATGCCTTCTATTGCAAGTTGCTTATTTAAAAAAGAACTGTTGGAGTTCCCATTGTGGCACAGCGGAAATGAATCTGACTAGGAATCATGAGGTTGTGGGTTTGATCCCTGGCCTCGCTCAGTGGGTTAAGGATCTGGTGTTGCCATGAGTTGTGGTATAGGTCACGGACGCGGCTCGGATCCTGCGTTGCTGTGGCTGTGGTGTAGGCCAGCAGCTGTAGCTCCTATTCAACCTCTAGCCTGGGAATCTCCATATGCCGCAGGTGTGGTCCTAAAAAAAGCAAAAAAAAGCACCCCCCAAAAAAGAAAAGAAAAACAACCAAAACCCTCTCTTTTATCTATCTGTTGTATAAATCAACAAAACCAAATAGTTAATCTTTGAAAAATTGAGTGACATAGTGTCTAACTTTGTTGATTTCCGAGTTACAGATCTAAATCCTTAAATTTGTTGAAATCTTAAAAATGTGTTTAGTCTTAACCTTCTTTAATTCATTTTTTCAGAAACTATTTATTGACTATCAACTATAAGCCAAAGTCTTTATTGGGCACAAAGAAGAATAAAGCATTATCTCTGTCATCAAGGGTTTATAATTGGAGTAATAGGCAAGTAAACAGCCCGTTACTATATAGTATTATAAGTGCTATGGTTGGGGTACCCACAGCTTGTTGTGAAAGTACTGAATAAAAACTCTAAACTCAGCACGCGAGTTCAGGGAAGTTCTTCTTGAGTTGGTGGCAGCTGACCTGAGCCTCGAAGTGGTCAGGCAGATCCACTATGAGACAGACAGAGAGATGGGACATGTCTGGCAAAAAACAGAACATGGAGGGAAAGCAGAGTTCAGGAAAAGGGAGAAAAAAATGATGAATAAGGAGAAATGCAAACAGTTTAGTATGATTGCCATTGTGGGAGACTGTAGATGAAACAGACTGGAATAATGTGGAAACGAATTTAGAGATAAAAACAGAGACCATTTAATAAAGGACTTTAAGTATAATGTAAAGGGCTTCAGGCATCTTGCCATTTTAAAAGAGAAAGAGAAGGACAAAGCTCTATCAAACATTTTCAGCAGAGGAAGCACCTCATGAGATTGGTTTTAGAAAGATAACTTTGACTATAGTGTGAAGAATGTGCTTAAGACGAGTACAAGGGGAAGAGACTGAAGTAAGGACCCCGAGCTCTGAAAATCCTCATTTCCTACACAGGAAACAAAGGCTTGAGGAAATTAAGTAATTTGCCCCGTATCACAGTTTGTATCTAAGTTAGGTTTCATGCAAAGCTCTACATAATTCTAAAACCTGAGCATGAAGGACCACAGAAACTGCCTCTCACTAAAAGAAACAAATGTGACAAGCCATAAGCATTTAGAGAATAGTAACAAATAAACCAGTGCAGAAAAAGCAATGACACAGTCAGGTCTACATCATCAAAATCAAGTACAGGGGTGAGCAATTACCCAGTGAATTAAGGACCATCTGGATAATCCTGGCAAAAACAGATTTAGTGCCTGAGTCATTCAGATAATTGTGCAAACAATGTGCCCTGCTCTGGCTGAGTAACCTGGTCATTAATATCTTCCATACTACATTTTACCCTGTGGCACTTTTGAAATGGACAACGGTAGTTGAGAAAGAATTAAGGTGCTATTCACTTCATGGGGAAGCCACATAAATAATCATGGGACCTCAACAGACTGAGAGTATATTTTCTATGTCCCCAGGAGCCATTTCACACAGAGATACGTGATATCCATAAGCCAAATCCCACTTCAAAGGAAAGAAGTTCAGCAACAGCACCCTCAAATGCGTATTTTTACATTCAATTCTCTGTCAAGTAGCAGAAAGTTTTCTGAGCATTAAAGCAATGAGAGATATTACTGCAAATCGATTTATGGATTAAACTACAGAAAGGTTACAAATTTCTATATGTCCAAACACATAAAAAGTAAAAGGCAAAAAACAGGGGTGAGGAAATTTTTCACAGTTTACAATAGATTTCTTATTATACGCAGAAAATATGAATATCCCAAAAAAGGAAAAGTCAAATGCAGTCTGCAAATTAAGAAATACAAAGAGCGTATAAAATGAAAACATTTCTCAAATTCATCCAAAATTATAGAAACACAACTCAAAGAATAACTAGATACATAAATTTATACTATCAAAACAGTCACAATTGTTTTAACTACAACACCAAGTGTTAATGAGAATATTGTCAAATCAGTTTATACTCAGTGTCAATTTGTGCACAAAATTTTGCCAGGGTAATTCGGCTATATTCATTAGGAATGTGGAAATATTTATACATTTGATACAGTAACATCTAAGTTATTGTAAGGAAATAGTCAGAAAGGTAAAGATAAATAAATATTTACGTTCATTTCCGTAAGTGTGAAAAACTGGAAATATCTAAATGCTTTATATAAAAGAATACTTGGCAGCCATAAAAAACATGGTTAGTAAGAATATTAAGTGAAATAAATGAATATTTATGGTATGATGTTAAGTGGGAAAAAAGCTGAATGTCAAGATGAACATTCACTCTAATTCAAAATCTGTAAATTTAAAATACCCATGCATATTCATAGAAATAAAGCTAGAAGACTGAGAGTAGATCTCCGTGTGTGATGGAATTATCTTTCAGTTCCAATTTTTCTTGAATGATCCTGTATTTCCTTATAATCATAAAAATGTTATTTAAATTTAATATTAAATGAACATATTTTCAAATAACACAGTAAGTCATTCAGACACCCAACATGAAATAATGCCTCATTCTCCATCTGCTGCATTTCCAAATTCACACAACTGGTAAATCCTATGCTCGGGATTTGAACCTAAGTATTCTTGCTCCAAAGCCAGTGCTCTTTGGGATACAAAGTAAAACACAGTGAAAGTTTCAGAGCAGAGTCAAATCAATTTAATAAATTATTAAAAATACATTATACCAATAATAACATGTGGCATCTCAAATTAAAGCAGATAAACTTATACACTGGGAGACTGATAACTGCACTAATGGAGGGATACAATAACAGATGAAACTGATGTTAAGGACAACAGAGAAAGATATAAATTAGATTGAGAATAGAAACGAATAAATTAATTACTGAAGAGACGATGGACGTTTGGAGGTAGAAAAAAGGAAGTCTAAAAAAACCTTATCATAACTTAGAAAATCCTAGAAAATTGCAATTTCCTTTGTTAAAAGCCAGCTTAAGGGTGATGACTACTGATGGAGAAAAAGCAAAAAGTGGTTTTCACTGGAGTTTCTGTTGTGACTCAGCAGGTTAAGAAAAGTGTCCTCAAGGATGCAGACTGGATCCCTGGCCTTGCTCAGTGGGTTAAGGATCCAGCATTGCCTCAAGCTGCAGTGTAGGTCACAGATGTGGCTCAGATCTGATGTTGCTGTGGCTGTGGCATAGGCTGGCAGCTGCAGCTCCGATTCAACCCCTAGCCTGGGAACTTCCATGTGCAGCAGGAATGGCCATAAAAAATGGTTTTCACTATGTATATTATCATTATTTGTAAACAGTACTTCTGCTACTAGTCATTGCTTATGAGTAATTACTAAGAGCCAATACCTACTTTAAATGTATTACATAATCTCATTTAATATTCAAAAAATATCCCACAAAAATGCTGAGATAAGTGCTATTATAATTTCCAATTGACTTACTGATAACCACCTATCTGCCTGGTGATATATGCATATTAACACATCTAGGCTTATTTCTAAAGCTTGTGCTCTTAGCCACTAAGACAGTCTTTTGGAATGATAGATGGAGAAGAGAGATTAGAAATGGAAAGGCAAAAGGAAAACCTTATTTCCAATCAAATTGTCATCGAGTTAGGAGATTCATTTGAAAGCTAGGAGCAGAAAGAGGAGATAAGAGGGACACAAAGAAAGGAGGGATATAAAAAGTAAAAAATAATATGACATCAGATGATCATTGTAGAAACAAGAGGCAACGTTTCAAGGAGGAGATGAACAATATAGTAAATGGCAGATCAAAAGGGAAGAAAATGAACAATATATCAATAAAAAGAAAACGAACTTTGGCTTGAAAAAGAGCTTCCTAATGACTTAGAAAGATTCTTCATATGACTATGTCATATGACATAGACTGTGGATGGAACTCATTGATTTCTTTTTTTAATAAGGCACATGGCATAGCATGTTTTGTGTGGAGAAATACAGATTGTCTATTTTCCACTTTGTCTCAAGGGGAAGAATATATGAGAGAATATATAAAATAACTTGTAAACACTCATAACCCCTACTGGAAAATAGAATCTTTCTGTGGAAGAATATAGAAGCACCTCATATCATCCCCTCCTTATGGAGAGGATAGCGGAGCCAAAGGAAGTTTCCCAAACTAGTTTCCAATACATAGACTTCTATCAATAAGTAGATTACTCCAAATCATTGCTGCATCCACCCAAACAATTCCTTAGGACGATACCCCCTCAATAAGAATCTTTGATTCCTAGAACTGTGTTCATTGTGTTATATACAAAAATACAGGTCATGGCCTTTTTCTGCAAGGTACTTATTGCCTAGTTAGAAGACAAATTAGACACACAAATAATGGTTAAGCAACAAAATAAGACTAAGTGTCTGAATAACTGAAAAATCTTGGCCTATATTTTCAGTGGTATCAGTATTGATGGAATTTTGTTACCAGGACCAAAAACGATGGGAAACTAAAGAATTCTACTTGAGGGTAAACTGCTATGCAGCTAATTTGTAGTAGGTTGTTTTAATACTAGGGTTGAAAGAGTGGGTTTTTGGAAGATTTTAAGCAAATTACATGTGTCCTCAGAATCTTAGTTTTCTCATCTAAGAAAATGCAAAGGTTATCATTAAGATTAAACAATTCCAGAAAATGGGAAAAAAATAAATGCACATATATCTATAAAAGAAAGCCCATGTAGTGCAAAATAGATGTGATATAAAACAGCAGCACAAGTTTAAATATCAGGTCCACGAGTAAAATCTGTACAAAGAAATATATCAGAATTACCCTAAAAGGTTCTAAAGCCTTAGTTCTATATCCTACAAAATGGGCGGATCCTTTTCCCCCAGACCCCCAATGCTGCCAGCTACAAGTTACTACCCAAATAAATTTACCACTGAACGACCAAGATACAGGCATAGGCAAACCATTATACTCTGATGAATTTAAGAAAATTTTCCAAATATGTCATATTTATTGAATGTGTGTGCCACATTTCAGGCATTTCAGTGCCACATAAGGTTCATATGAACACTCTGAAGCTGAAAAAATGCAGAGAAATGGATGATGTTCAAACAGCACTCTAAGAATATATTCAGAATAATATTTGGAAATATTGATCTTCATGTGCATTACAGAAACATTATTTCTATGCAAGGTTTCCTCAGTCTGAGTGCATCTTCTCTGGCTTTTTCCCCAATGGAGAATTTGATTCCTTCTTTCCCCTCCCACTCAGTGCTTCCAGATTGCTTCAGAAGACCAAGGCAGCCTGCTCAGCAGCAGGCAAACAGGGCTGGGTGCGCAGGAGCTATATATAGCTCCACCTTGGAGATATGCACATACAAGTACATGTACCAATGCCCATGCTGGATGTGGCATGAATAAATGAGACAATGTTGCAGCTCTGCCCTCTCCCTCCTTTCCATCACCGGAATGTTTCAGTCATTTTCAAAGCAGGGTGTCATCAGTCCCTGAGAGTGATGCAGTCTCTAATTTCTCTGCAATTCTGTTTACTGCCTCCAGCAATCTGACTCCGGCAGAACAGGCACTGGACCAACACCTACTACCCAGATGCAATCACCCAGGGAAGCTTCCCTGCAGCCTCTGGGAGCCCATGCCAGCACAATTACTTGACTCTCTGGGAATCCCTGAGGATTATCCCATCTTTTAGAAACTAGGAGAGAAGGTGTTTCCAATAGACAACGCTAGGCGAGGAGAGAAGAGGCCAAGCCTTCCTTGTCTCTCCCATCCTCACACTGCCACAGATAGGGGAGAAGGGCTGATGTCTTCCCAATGGAGACGGAATTAATCGGAAAACCTCTGCGAGTTGCAGTTTTTTTTTTTTTTTCCCCCATCCCACCCTCCCACTCCAGAAGGGACCCAGTTCTTAAGAGAGGAGCCAGGGAACAAACAAGCCCCTCTCCCTCAGCGCAGTTATGCCCAGGTTTTTTCAGGGTTGTGCTAGAGTCTGGTGACAAGGTAGGAAAGGGAAAACGAGTTGGCGCGGACTGGCGTGGGGAGGAGCAGAAGCTCTTCCCGATTTAGGAAAATCTGAGGCTTCAGACTGCTGAAACGTCTGAACCCCCCTGCCAGTCGACATGATATCTCTTGGGCAAGTCGCCGGCGGTGGCGGCGGCAGCCTCTGAGAGGAAAGTTGACGAGACGGAGATGGGGGCTCGGTCCCCTCTCCTACCGCACTGCCGCCTTGCACCGCCCGTCACACTGGGCTCCAGCATCCTGCACCCCTCCTTCCCAGCACCCACACACCCTCCAGCCATACTTCCTGCCATACTTCTCCACAAGAGCTAAGGCGACCACAGGAGATCTGGGGGTGACGAGGGCGGGGCGGGCTGGGGGAAGGGGAAGGGAGGCAACAGCAGCAGGAAAATACGCATTCTCTATTTTTGTCGGCAAAGAAGGGAAAGTCCTGCCTCCTACCTGTTCCCTGCTCCGGCTCGTCTCGGCGCGGCACAGCTGGACCATAACCTACAGGTTTCCCACTTCCGCCGCAAACACCTGGGAGCGCATCTCCCCACCCGGCGCCCCTCCTCACCTCGGCGGAGCCCACCCCTGCTACTTGACAGCAGAAGCCCGGCCTTTTAGAGCGGTTATTGGGGCGGCAGGGGAAGTGGGGCGGGCGTTGGAGAGAAATTCGAGTCTCTGATTGGACAGCAAGGAAGTCACTCTCACGAGGGCTCGCTGCGGACCTGGTTAGCTGGTAGACCCGACTGCAGCGGCTCTCTGCAGTCGGTGGAACCAAATCTGCTGCCACTTGATCAAAGAACCCTAAGAGGAGGGAAACTGGTTTGTTGACATGTCACCTGAGACCCCAAGAGGGAAGGAGGGACCAGGCAGAACCAGATACCGAGCACTTTGCACAGCTTCCCTGAAAGGACCATCTGCTTTGGGAAATTTGACAGGCGAAAATATCAGGAGCAGTGAGTGCCTCGATAGAGAAGCAGGAACTTTGGCAACGAATGAAGCAAAACAGAAAAACACATATAATTGGGAGGGAAATCATAAGAAAAAAAAAGGCATGAGGATTTTGGTTCACGTTTCCATTTTTGCCTAAATGTAACATGGCAGAATTTCAATGTAAAGAAAAGGTTGAACTGCTTATTCTGAAGAGCATGGAGACTCCAGAAAATTTCCTTGGTGAGAACAGTGTTTTAGATGGAAAAGTGTTACAACATTAACCTCTAAAAAAAGAGTATAGGAAAGTAATTAAGGCCAAACTGCATAAGAGACTTGCCTTGGGCAGTTCATTTGATGACAAAACCCTTCAATCACCACCAGACAGACTAGTCACTTTGTTCTCTTTCTTTTAATAGTGGGTGGTTATTTCTTTTCTGCTCAAAGCCTGAGGAGCAGAGGGTGTATAAGCCAACCCAAAGTTATGTGAACCCAAGCCCTCCTATTAGGTGAAGGGGGACAAGAGTAAAACAATTTTGTGTCCACCTACCATCCCTGCCATTGGTCCAAGTAGAATCAGGGTTTCAAGGGACTTCCCTGATGAGCAATAATCATAGAAAATCACAAGTAAGATTGAAGGTAAGGAGTTGACTTGTTCTAACAGCCTTCTCCCTCACAGACTGCCTCCTTTCTGCAAAGAGCCAAGTTCTTCATCCACCTAAATTAAGTAGCCGGCTTAACTAGAGCTGAGCTTGACAGAGCTCCCATCCCCAAAGAGCTTGTGCCACGGAGTTCCCACTGTGGCTCAGCAGAAAGGAATCCGACTAGGAACCATTAGGTTGTGGGTTTGATCCCTGGCCTTGCTCAGTGGGTTAAGGATCTGGTGTTGCCGTGAACTGTAGTGTAGGTTGCAGATGCAGCTTGGATTTGGCACTGCTGTGGCTGTGGTGAAGGCTGGCAGCTGTAGCTCCAATTACACCCCTAGCCTGGGAACCTCCATATGCCACGAGTGCAGCCCTAAAAAGACAAAATACAAAAAAATAAATAAAATAAAATAAAGAGCTTATGCCAGATGTGCGTCATTGGCCATGGTAGAAAAGATGACATTATATTAAATGCTAAACAAGTGTATGCTCTTAGCTTAGTGCTTACGGTTGTTATTACTGTTAGTCTAGACTCTTCATAAAACGTTCCCTTCATGAAACTAGAGGAATCAAAATAATGTATTGGAAGTCAGAAGGGATCATAGAGATAATTTATAGTGAACAATGGATAAGACTTTTATATCAGGAACTCTCTGAACTCAAAATAGGAATGACTAAAATGTAAAGGCAAGTTTCAAGATTCCCATCTCCCATGTTTCCACATAATATTCCAGTTAGTTTTATGCCTCCACCCAGGGATGTGCAACAGTTGTTTCATTGAACTGAACAAGTTGTTCATGATGTAGTGCACTTACTGAGCACTTAATATGTACAACATCATGTGTTAAGTATTATGGAATAAAACATTGAATTTATTAAAGAAGGACTCAAAAAGCAATTGAGATAGTGAAGTATTGTATAGGAAGTATATGGAATCAACAGACATCTTTTGATCCCTGAGCATAGACTATTTTAAGTCACAAATGATCTCCAACACATCCTCCTCTAGATTTAAGCAGTGAGGAGAAAGCACAGTATCAAAGGGAAAAAAAAAAAAAAAACTGCGCTTTGAGGTTAGCACAGAAGTTGAAACTAGAAGTGAAAAGACTACTAAAGAATTCTTTTCTATCCTCTTTTCTATCCTCATTCTTTCATTCCTTCATTCATTCAATAGAGAGATAATACATACTATTGTAAATATAGTGATGGATGAAATAGCAAAACTGTGGTGGTGCAACTTTTTTTTTTTTTTTGTCTTTTTAGGGCCACACCCATGGCATATTGAGGTTCCCAAGCTAGGGGTCAAAGCGGAGCTGTAGCTGCTAGCCTACAACACAGCCACAGCAATGCCAGACCTGAGCCGTGTCTGTGACCCCCACAACAGCTCAGGGCAACACCAGATCCTTAACCCACTGAACAAGGCCAGGGATCAAACCTGCATCCTCTTGGATGCCAGTCAGATTCGTTTCCACTGACCCATGATGGGAACTCCCTGGAGCATGTTTTTATTCTTCAAAACATCCAATGTTACTTTGTGCATTTGCTGATGTAATTACAACTTTGTATGTGTGTGGGCACACATTCACTTACACAACTTGGGAGTAGTATTACGTTAATGTCTAGTCGTAGGCATCTCATATATTTTCAGGTAAAGCAAACTATCTCCAGGTTATTGGTTATTACGTTAGAGAGAAAAACCTCCAAATCTGTTCTTGGAATGCATGTTTTCTTATGTATGTGAAAATATCAAAAGTATCTGCTGCAGAGCATTTTCGTTTTTTTGTTTGTTTGTTTTTTCATGGGCACACCTGTGTTATATGGAAGTTCCTGGGCTAGCGGTTGAATAGGAACTGCAGCTGTGGGCCTACGCCAGAGCCACAGCAACATCAGATCTGAGACACATCTTTGACCTACTCCGCAGCTTGAGGCAACACCAGATCCTTAACCCACTTATCAAGGCCAGGGATCAAACCTGCATCCTCACAGAGACTATCAGGTCCTTAATCCACTGAGCCATGAAAAGAACTCCACAGTTTACATTTTCAAAATCACTTTCAGATACATTCCCCTTCTGTGTTTTTAGGTAGAAAAGAGAATCATTATTAGCTCCATTTCACAACTGAAGAAATTAAAGTAGCCTTAGAAATGTAGTCCTTTGAAATAAAAGGTCATAAAAATTTGTTGTGTATATAATGCTTGTAGGAGATATCCAATGTATATTTATTAATGAATATATGCATTATAAAATATGAAAGTTTAAAGAACTTTAGAAACTATCAATTTCCACCCATTATTCTATGAAGAAGAGATTCAGACATTATCATTTGCCCAAGGTCATGTATCTCGTTAGGGGCAAAGCTGAGTCTAGAACCGAGATCCTAGGGCTACTGATATTCATAATTTTTTCAACTGCAGTGAATAGTAACTTTTTCTAGTGTCTCTTCAAGCAGAGTTCTTAACCTTTTTCTCCTGAACCACACACAGCCTTTTGAAGTTTTCAGAACTGACACAATGGTGTACTCATCTTCAAGCACCTATACACATATGAAAGCAGGCCACTTTAACCAGAAATTAAGCAGGGCATAATTAGAAGCTGAGACTCAGTTTGCTTGTAAGTTTTGGGTCTGCTTCATGAGATTGGGATCACAGTGACTGGGGCTGGTGTTAAGGTATAAAAAGAGAGGTTGGATGGAGTTCCCATCGTGGCTCAGTGGTTAACAAACCCAATTAGTATCCATGAGGATGAAAGTTCAATCTCTGGCCTCACTCAGTGGGTTAATGATCTGGCGTTGCCGTAAGCTGTAGTGTAGTTTGCAGACGTGGCTCAGATCTGGCGTTGCTGTGCCTGTGGTATAGCCAGTGGCTATAGCTCTGATTCAGCCCCTAGCCTGGGAACTTACATGTGCTGTGGGTCCAGCCCCAAAAATATAATTAAAAAAAAAAAAGAAGGAGGGGGTTGGAAATGGGTGGTCAACTTGGCAGATTGCCTCTAGCACACATTGTCCCAAAAGTGAGGAAGGAGAGAACTGCAGAAACATGTATGACTCTCCCTTATCTGGCACCCTGGTAGGGAACTTACTTGCAAATCTTCAAAAGAAACACTAGGAAAATTTGCCTTGTTCCCTGAATAGCTCTGATTCCCTAATTGCTCTCAGAGTTCCATAGCACAATTTACTGGACATTACATCGCTAATCTGCCCTTGGCCTTATTATTGAATTCTCCTGCCATTCCTTCTTCTTCCACCCTGCACTGGCCCCCATTCTTGAAACATTCCAATTTTCTCCAACCAGTGATTAAATCTCAGTGAGAGGAAAGGAAACTACAGCAACAGTACAGATTTCCACAGCATGCATTTCTTTTCTTTCTCCTCTGCTCCACCCACCATTTCCACACTTTGAAGCTTCCCTGGAGAACAGTTGCTAACAGCTTGATACAGGAAAGAGGGGGGAGAATAAGAAAAAAAGGAGATTTTCTAATCCAAATTTCAGGCAAATTCAATACAGTTGAAATTGCTTTGAAGACAGTCATGCTAAACCCAACCTGCAACACCTCAAGGAAGGTCACGTCTGCTCACTGACCTAGCTTTTACATAGCTGATTGGGAACATAAGCAAACACATGCGCGCACTAATGTGCATAAAGTCAGTACCATGTGTTGGGAAGCAGGCTGGGCAGATACTTTTCAAATACTAAAGACTAGAAATACAGTCAGCAACAGCTTGCTACTCACCCAGAGCCACTTCAGTCTTTTTGGAGGTTAAGAATAAGATCAGAATACTTTCTGTTTTGTCAGTGACTGCTGTGCACCAAAAGGGTGGATTTACAGAAAATCTTCATGCTAATATTGCAAACATAACTTCACACAGATTCCATTCTTTCACAATATAGCCCACTGATGTGTATAATAAGAATCAATGTGTGATATAACTAAAGGGCATGTTACTCTTTAATTCATAGCCAGTTATGTCCTCCAAAATCTTTCAACTCATGGAACTCATGAGGAAGGGCCAATTCTTAATTCAGTTATTAAATTGTAACTTCGATCTCTTATAAATGGAGAGTAAGTAGTCAGATATTATTACGTACTCTCACTGACAACATTAATTAGCATGTCCTTTCCCTTCTTTCCTAACTGCCATTACAGCTACTGAAAATTCTGCTTTCCTTAGCATGTCCTTGAAATGACGGCCACCTTCAACACTTGGGATGGGCATAGGATGGGGTGTTAGAAGACCTTTGTTCTACTCTAGACTAGTAACTAGCTGAGAAGATAGAGACTGCACTTTAAACCTCAGTTTCCTTATGCCATAGATGAGGAGCAGAGTTACACACTACAAAATTATTTGCTAAGAGTATAGTATCAGCATCTCTATAAAAGGTCATCTACCCAGTATGTATCCTACCCACAAAATAACCAAAAGAAGCAAGGGGAAAACAGAGGAAATATTTTGTCTATTTCATCTAAACTCATTGGGCTAAACTTATTCATAATAGCCCTCATTATGGGTTTAATATCTATTAGGTTTGTATATACAATCCCAGTTTCGTTCTCAATTTCCACAAATTGTATTTTTCCCTTGTCAGTTTCCCAGTGTTTAGAAAAGTTATTAATCACTTCAGTATCAATTTGGAATTTATTTTATTGTGTATTTGTTTTGTATTTTATTGATTTCTGTTCTTATCTCTATTATTTCCTCCCTTTTACTTCCCTCAATTTTGACTTGGTGTTCTTCTCTGTCCTTGAGATAGAAGTATATGTCATTGATTTTTCAGCCTTTCTCCTTCTTAAATATTTGTCATCGATGGTATAACATTTTCTCTAAGTAGTGCTTAAGTGCTTATCTTTATTATCATTCAGTTCAAACGTTTTCTAATCTCTGTTCTCTTTTGGCTCCAAAGATAATTTTTAAGTACATTGTTTATAGTTTTTAGTCACTTTGGGGTTTTCTACTTATCTTTTTGTTAGAAAATTTTAGTTGAATTGTTTTGTCAGAAAAATATTCTAAAAGGATTTTGGTATTTGGTGATTTACTGAAGCTTTGTTTATAATTTAAAATTTGCATTTTGGGTGGATTTCCCACATATTCTTAAAAATAAATACTAGTCCTGCTACTGATAACAGGAATAGCTACTGCCAAACCATCCTCCATGTAGGTACAAGTGATAAATTCTGACAAAAAGAAAAAATGCTTGAGGCCACTGGAAAATAACCAAAGCAGGCAGAGCCTGATGGGGTATCTAATACGTGGGAAAGGGAAAGGCTAGAGGATGAGTTTCCTTCCTATTTTACACAGCTTTGGTACTAAGGAATTGTTCCAATAGGTTCCAAACAGGAGGGATAGAACCAAAATAAATACATAAATACACAAATAAGTGAATAAAACCTCCTTGGCTTGAAGAACCAGAGGATAAAGTTCTAGGTAATGATAGAAGAAAGAAAACGAGAGAAACAAAGGAGAGTTAAAGAAAGGGAAAGTTTCAATTCAGAGTATAAACCAAACCTTAAACTGACTTCTGAACCATTTATACACAGGGCAGACTCCAAGAAGCCAAAATAAGACTAACAGAACTGTAGCAGGCTGATTTATGCTCTTTATTCTTTGGAACCTGTGAATGTTACCTTTTATGGCAAAGTCTTTGCAGACATGATTAAAGATCTTGAGATGGGGAGATTATCTCAGATTATCCTGCTGGGTCCTAAATGCAATCACATCTATCCTTGTAAGAGGGAGGCAGAGTGAAATTTTACTATGCACAGAGCAGAAGACAGTGAAGACAGAGATACGAGAATGCTGGCCTTGAAAATTGCAGTGATGTAGCCATATTCCAAGGAATCTCCATGGTCCGAGAAGTAAGGAGCCAGTTCTCCTCAGAGCCTCTGGAAGGAGGGTGGCCATGCTGACACCTTGTTTCTGGCCCAGTGATACTGATTTGAACATTCTGGTCTTCAGAACTATGAGAAAATAAATGTTGTTTTAAGTGAGATAATTAGTTTTATTTTGTTGCAGTGCTAATTTGTTATGGAAGCCATAGGGAACTATTATAAGAATTTACCTGAGATTTCCAATGCTTCTTGCAAAAGGTGACACAGAATTTGAAGTTTGAGTACAGCTAACTACTGCATTTTAGAACAAAAAGTAAAGCATTCTAATATCCTTCAAAAAAAAAAGGAAAAAGAGAATCCAGAGTTTCTACACTGTATGGTCCACAATGTCCAGGATATAATCTAAAATAACTCCACAAACCTGCTACCTCCTGGTATCCTTCCTCAAAAAACAGAAGAAACAAACACAGGAAAATGTGACTCATACTTAAGAATAAAGGCAGATAGGGAGTTGCCGTTGTGGCTCAGTGGTTAACGAATCCGACTAGGAATCATGAGGTTGCGGGTTCGATCCCTGGCCTCGCTCAGTGAGTTAAGGATCCAGCGTTGCCGTGAGCTGTGGTATAGGTTGCAGACGCGGCTCGGAGCCGGCGTTGCTGTGGCTGTAGTGACGGCCGGCGGCTACAGCTCCAATTAGATCCCTAGACTGGGAACCTCCATATGTCATGGTGCAGCCCTAGAAAAGGCAAAAAGACAAAAAAAAAAAAAAAAA
>PVHT020000108.1:4309785-4333789 GCA_004024745.2 Catagonus wagneri
TTTATAGCAACATGGATGGACTTAGAAATTATCATGCGAAGTGAAACCAGTCAGACAATTAGACAGCAACACCCAATGCTACTGCTTACATGTGGAAACTAAAAAGACACAATGAACCTTCTTACAGAACAGACAATGACTCACAGACTTTGGAAAACCTTGGTTTTTCAAATAAGACAATCTGGGGGGTGGGGGGATGTACTGGGGATTTGGGATACAAAATTTGTAAAATTGACTTGTGATGATTTATGTACACTTATAATTGAAATAAAATCCATTAAGAAAAAAAAAAAAAGTATCTCATTCTGACGCCGAGCTTTCACTGACCCATACCTTGACTTCCTTTCTGGAAGTCAAACTCACTTTTCCATTTATGTGCAAGGATAAATAAATATAATTTTAGAAATTAAGTCTCAAAATGTACCACTTACATATTCTTCCAAGGGGGGTGGGGGACGCAAAGATGCTGATCAAAAAATGAATGAATATAAAGAAATCAAGTAAAGGGAAATCATGGTTAAAACAAACATCTCCAAGTAGGAGGGAGAGGTAGAGAGATCAGGGACATCACCTGTTGGTTTGCAACCATAAGAATTCCCCGGGAGAAATTTGAAACTGGACCCCATACACAGAAGCAAGGAGAGAACAAAGAAAAGAGGCAGACAACAGGTTGGTGGATGGCAGTTTTAATAAGCAAAGGAATTTAAAATGAGCCTTTCCTTGAAGAGTCACAAGACAAGGAGGTCTCCACCCCCCACCCACAAAATCTTAAAAGTATATATGGAGGTCTTAACCGGGCTCATTCATGTGTTCTGTCCAGATGATCTCAATACCACGTTGTTCTCTCAAGGCTACATCCTTAAAGAGGCTCCTAGTGGGCAAAGCATATATTCCATAGCCAGAGGAGAGGATGAGGAGCCTCTGATTGCCTAGATCCAGATCAAGAGTCTCATCTTAGGCGCAGAATTTTGAAAATTCCAGATATTATAAGTATAAAGCATAACTATAATTTGAAAAGAAATCTTCAATTTTATAATTTTTTGTTTTCAATATTTGATATTTTAATAAAATTAATATTTTGATAATATTTAATAATATTTAAAATTATTTGTTTTAATCAAAATATTCCACTTACTTTGAAAACTCAGTTAAGTATTTTATGCTCCTCAAAATATATATATATGGATAATAACTTCTTAAAGCTGGGGGAAAAACTACTACAAAATACCTGACAGCAACAGAATGTACCTAGATCAGAAGCATCAAATAATAACAATTAGTAACAAAAGTAGCAATAATAACAAAAGCATCAAAAAATAAAAATAGCTTTAAACATGGATAATTAAATACAATTAGTTGAAAGATAATTCTCAATGTGTAGGTAACCACCAAAAGAATAAAACAAGACATATACTGTCCAAATCTTTATGAAAACTTCCTAGGAGTAGGAGAAAAAATAAATCTATGGCCCATTCAGTATCCTTCCTTTTAAACTTATACTAGAATTACTATAAGGCATTATTGTTAAGTAGGAAAGCCAAAATTTTAACAGATAATGAAATATAGCAGAAGCCAGGTAACTTGGAATAAAGGAACAAAGAGTTCTCAGATTTAAGGAGCCTATGCGCCAGATTCCTTTCAAGTCAGGATTTCATCATAAATCTTTAAAACAAGCATCATTATTATCATTTGTACAAATGAGGAGACTGAAACTCAGAGAAAGCAAATAGCTTGCCTAAGGCCATAAATCTAATGAGTGACAGGGCTATGGTTCAAATCCAGATATTTAGACTCTGATTGCACTATTCTCTCAATTACTTTGTGTCACCTCACAAGAGCTCACTCTCAAGTTAACACTGCTCAAGTTCAGCAAGTCAGCAGTCACTTTTACTTTCTTCCTTTGTTATGCTGACTTTTCTGTTCTTATCATTTATGCAAAGAATCAGGTCACCACAATAATGTGTATTATGCCTAAGTAAACTGGGCGTCCCCACTTACAAGATGGAGTAGCACAAATTTGTATTCTATCAAGCCTAAGGCATCAATCTTAACAAAAGTGAAAAGGAGGGCAACTCTAGCTGCTTCTAAATTTCCCTTACATTCTAGGAGCTGTGCCAAGTGAAATTTTGCAGCTTAAATGGAAAAAAAAAAAAAAGAAACAAAACAAAACTTTGTATATTCAATACAGTAAGGAAGCACACAAAAACGATTCCATTATTTATAACTATTCCCATTGGTAGCAAAGTAATTTCCTATTTTATTCTAAAAATCCCAGTTACATGAATTTTGCATTGGTTCCCAAATCATGAGAACACAAAATAGATATCTACTCACCTCTCAAAAGGTGAAAAAAACCTGAAAATTATTGGTATTTAGAGGTTTCTCCAGAGAGACTCCAAGTTTCTCTATAACCACAGGTTATGATAAGACAAAGGAACAATGCTGCTTAAATAGATCCACTCATCCTCCCTGCCATCCTTCCAAATAACCATCCTAAATAAAAGCCTAGGCTATTTGAACAAAGCAGGTACTTGAAGAACTGAGGTATTTTTTTCTGTTGAGAACCTTAATTCTCAGCTCTACTTAGTTATTCAGACAAAAAAATTTATATCCCACACACATTATATTGGAGAATTCAAAACCCCCCAATTTACCACAACCTAAAGGAAAGGTACATTGACTTTCTGTCAAGTAATTATATATAGATAATTATATATATATATATAGTTGTATATGATTGAGTATATATCTATAAAGCTTTTCCATTTATATGCTAAAGTGCTTACATTTTCAGAAAATGCAAGTGTCTCCCAAGTCAGACATTTATTTACCCAAAAGTAATGCAGATAAACCCTGTGTCTATAGACTAGGAAAAATAAAGACAAAAATAAACCTATACATAAACCACACCTTCATAATTTTATCAACCTCGGTCACTTCTTTAGTGTTAAAGAGTCTATTTTTCTCTCTTTTCCTAAGCAAAAGAGGCAAAGAAAAGCTAAGTGGATGACTAACAACGGTTCTCAGCCCTTTTGCAGAAATGCTTACTAGTACAACCCTGTGTCCTTTTAAGCTTTCCCTTGCATTAGTAATTAAAAAATGAGAGGGGACATCACATACTAATTTAAGGGGCCAAATTCCAGTTTTTATGTAGCAAAGTATGCTCTCATGCTAGTTATATGAGAGCTAGTTATATTTCTCATGAAGAAATGTGTCTGAAAATATAATATATCCTAAATCCTAGCATTTCTTACCACCCCTTACTACCTACTTTAGCCCAAGCTACAATCAGTTCCTGGAAGGATAAGTGCCCCTGGTTGCCTGTCTCCTTTTGGCTCTATGCCATTATTTTCCTACTTAGCAGTAGAAAGAAAGATACTTTTATGATGTAAATAGATAATGTCACCATATGCTTTAAAAAATCTCCTAATAACTTTCCAGCTCTCGGAAGAAAATAATAAACTTTTCCCCATGGTGTAAAAGGCTCTTAAGAAATTCCCGCCGTGGCTCAGTGGTTAATGAGTCCGACTAGAAACGATGAGTTTTTGGGTTCGATCCCTGGCCTTGACCAGTGGGTTAAGGATCCGGCGTTGCCATGAGCTGTGGTATAGGCTGCAGATGCGGCTCGGATCCCGCGTTGCTGTGGCTGTGGCAAAGGCCGGCGGCTACAGTTCCTGTTAGACCCCTAGCCTGGGAACCTCCATATGCAGCGGGTGCAGGCCTCGAAAAGACAAAAAAATAAAGAAATAAATGAAAGGCTCTTAAGTTATAGGGCCCTTGTCTACTTCTAAATGAACCCAAAGAAGAAATGCACATGACCAGGTGTAGGGTATAAGTCATAAAATGCTCCCTGGAAACAGGCCTGTGAAAGAAACTAGGGTTGCGATTTTGATAGTAAATTTGATTCTTTAGAAATAGGAAGGGAAAAAAAAAAAGAAATGGGCAAATGTAGATTAAAAAAGAAAAGAAAAAAATATAGAAAATGTTTTCAAGCAAAGATAGAAATCTTTTACATATATATAACTGAAAGGAATGCTGTGGGTGTTCGTTGAAGAAAAACTGGTTGTTTTATTTGGAAATGACTTATGTGTGCATAATTTCAATGTAAGCTTGCTTGGCCATGTTTAACTGAAAAAAATGTCTTCCCTTTGTTTTCATTTTGTTTTGCTTTTTGCTTTTTAGGACCACAAAAAGAGGGAACTTATGGACGTTCCCAGACTAGGGGTCGAATTGGAGCTGCAGCTGCTGGCCCACACCACAGCCACACAGGACCCCCTAACCCACTGAGGAAGGCCAGGGATTGAACCCACATCCTCATGGATGCTAATCAGATTTGTGCCACAACAGGAACTCCTTCACTTTTGCTTTAACTGAAAGAGTTGAGTTTTTGCATTTACATTTTCTATGAATTTGGTCTTCAATAAACGTCAGGAGATATTCCAGAGTAAATTAAAATGGTAGTTGAACAATTTTGGCAAATTAAAATATACTTGGAAGGTCCATTAGTCTCTGATCAGTACAAGCTCAAATTTCTACACAGTACGGGAGTATTTACTAGTTTTGGAAATGTTAGGTAGGATAGGATAGGCACTTGGACCTGGGTGATTTAAAACAGGCCGTTTATTGATTACCAAAAGCAGGAGGCCTGTGATCAAACATTGAAGACCCAACAGATGTCAGAGGAACGCTCTCAGAGCACACTTCCCTATAATCTTTCTCCCCATGCAAATAAGGCCTTCTGGCCCAGAACTAATCAGAGGATCAAAACATGCCCCCCATACAGAGTTCAAAACAACACGTGACTCAGGGGGTTTGGACAGGAAATTAGTGGGCCTGGGGCAAGGGAATAGGGGTCCCCATACAGGTCCGTGACATAGAAAATAACGAGAGAGCCAGTTGCACCCAGGGCCAGTCCCTACCCCTGGGCAGCCCACTCTCTCTGAAGGCATAAATAAAACTTGCTGTATACTGCTACCTGACTTTTTTTTTTTTTTTTTTTAAGTGTTAATACCTGACTCTTGATTGCAGGGGCCGGGCTGGAAGTGTATTAAAAGAGCGCAGGTCAGAGCTGTTACACAGCGGTTTCCTTTTAAGGGGAAATTTCTTTATACCCGGAGCCACTCCCAGACTGAGGTCATCTCTCCTGCCTGAAAAGACTGCCTGCCTCCATCCCTGCAGGGCAAGACCACTGAGTCTATCCTGGCATTGCTGCAGCACCTCCTGGCTGGAACAACCTTCCGCCAGACAGCCTGCCTCCACCCTTGGGCAAAGAAGCTTGCTGACTGTACCCTAGAGCTGCTACAGCGCTTCTTGGCCTGGACCTCCAAATCCTTGTTGTGTATAGGTAAGGACTGATTGAGATAGCACAGAGCAGAGGAACCTGACAGAAACCTGGTCATTTAATTTCTAGTTGAAAATTTCCAGTGATAAGGGACTTTTACAACTTATATTTTTTCATTACAATGCTGATGAATGGAGAAATAATTTTTATTGAAGTATAGATTATTTACAATGCTATATTAATTTTAAGTGTATAATATAGTGATTTTATATTTTTATAGATTATATTCAATTTAAACTTACTATAAGATATTTGTTATATTCCCTGTGCTGTTTATTACGTCGTAACTTATTTATTTTACAGCTAGTAGGTTGCACCTCTTAATCCTCTCCCCCTCTCTTGCCCTTCCCCTCATCCCTTTCCCCACTGGTAACCACTAGTTCACCCTCTGAATTTGTGAGTCTGCTGCTGCTTCTTTTTTTTTAATATTCATCCATTTGTTTTATTTTTACACTCCACGGTTAAATGAAAACATACCATATTTGTCTTTCTCTGTCTGGCTTCACTAAGCAAAATACCCTGAAATTCCATCCATATTGTTGCAAATGGCAAAATTTCATTCTCTTTTATGGCTGAATAATATTCTGTGGTATATATATGTATACCACATCTTAATCCAACCGTCTGTTGATGGACCCTTAAGTTCCCTCCATATCTTGGCCATTATAAATAATCTGCTATAAACATTGGGGTGCATGTATCTTTTCAAATTTGTATTTTTAGTTTCCTTGGACATATGCCCAGGAGAGGAATTACTGGATCATGTGGTAGTTCTATTCTTAATTTTTGGAGGAAACTCCATACTGTTTTCCGTAGTGGCTGCAGCTGTTTACATTCCCTGCAACAGTGAGCTAGGTTCCCTTTTCTCCACATCCTCAACAATATTTGTTCCTTGTGATCTTTTTGATGATAGCCCTTCTGACAGGTTTGAGGCAATAGCTCTTTGTAGTTTTCTTTCTTTTTTTTTTTTTGTCATTTTAGGGCCACTCCTGCAGCACGTGGAGGTTCCCAGGCTAGGTGTCTAATCGGAGCTGTAGCCACTGACCTATGCCGCAGCCACAGCAACGCAGGATCCCAGCCACATCTGCGGCCTACATCACAGCTCACGGCAACAGCGGATCGTTGACCCACTGAGTAAGGCCAGGAATCAAACCCGCAACCTCATGGTCCCTAGTCTGATTCATTAACCACTGCACCATGACGGCAACTCCTCTCTTTGTAGTTTTGATTTTCATTTCCTTGATGATTATGATGCATGTGCCTGCTGGCCATCTGCGTATCTATCTTCTTTGGAAAAATGTCTATTCAAGTCCTCTGAAAATTTTTTAATTTGAATGGTGGTTTTTTGATATTGAGTTCTATGGGCTCTTTGTATATTTTAGATATAAACTCTTTATTACACATATCATTTGCAAATATCTTCTCCCATTAGTTGGATGTCTTTTAGTTTGTGTTCAACGTTTCCTTCACTGTGCAAAAAAAAAAAAAAAAAATTCTAAGACATATCAGAGTATACTGACTATAATATCTTCTAAGAATTTTATAGCTTCCAGTCTTACATTTAGGTCTTGAATCCACTTGAGTTTATTTTTGTATAAGATGTTAGAAAATGTTCTAATTTCGTTCTTTTATATCTAGCTGTCCAGTTTTCCCAACACGGCTTATTGAAGAGACTCTTTTTCTCACTGTATATTTTTACCTCCTTTGTCATCAATTGATTAACCATATGTGTGTAGGTTTATTTCTGGGTGCTCTATTCTATTCCATTGATCTGTATGTTTTTGTTCCAGTGCTACACTGCCTTGATCATTGAAGCTTTGCAGTATAGTCTAAAGTCAGAGAGCATGATACCTCCAGGTTTGTTCTTTTTTTTCTCAAGATTGCTTTGGCTATTTGGAGTCTTCTGTGCTTCCATACAAATATTAGAATTATTTATTCTAAATTTATGAAAAATGTCATGGCCATTTGATAGGGATTACATTAATTCTTCCAATCCACAGACATGGAATATCTTTTCATTTATTTGAATCTTATTCAGTTCCTTTCATTAATGTTATATGTCTGAAGTACAGGTCTTTCACCTCCTTAGTAAATCTATTCCTAGGTATATTATTCTTTTTAATGTGATTGTAAAAGGGCTTTCTTGCTGTTTTTTTTTTTTTTCAGATAGTTCATTATTAGTGCATAGAAATGCAGCAGATTGCTATATATTAATCTGGTATTCTGAAACTTCACTTTATTTTTTTGTTGAGGGCTTGCGCTTTTCTATATATAGTTTTATGTCATCTGCAAATAGTAACAGTTTTAATTCTTTTCCATTTTGCACACCTTTTATTTTTCTTGTCTAATTGCTATTGATAGGGCTTCCAAACGTATGTTAAATAGAAATAGTTCAAATGAAAATTCTTGTCTTCTTCCTGATTTTAGAGCAAAAGCTTTAGTTTTTCACCACTGAGTATATATTAACTGTGGATTTGTCATCAATGGCTTTTACTACGTTGAGGTATGTTCCCTCTATACTAAAACTTTGTTGAGAATTTTTATCATGAATGAGTGCTGAATTTTGTCAAATGCTTTTTCTGCAACTATTGAGATGATCATGTGATTTTTATTCTTTGCTTTATTAATGTGGTATATCACATTGATTTGCAGATACTGAACCATCCTTTGATCCCTGGAATTAGTCGCACTTGATCATAGTGTATGATCCTTTTCATATATTGTTGAATTTAGTATGCTGTTTTGTTGAGGATTTCTGCATTTATATTCATCAGGAATATTGACCTGCAATTTTCTTTTTTTGTAGTGTTTTTGTATGGTTTTCTCATGAGAGTAATGGTGGCCTTTTATGACGAATTTCGGAGTCTTCCCTCATCTTTTTTGTTGGCTATTTTGGGATGAATAGGATTAACTTATTTTCTGTTTGATAGAAATCTTCTATGAAGCCATCTGATCCTGGACTTTTGTTTGTTGAGAGTATAGGTTTTCTACTTTCAACATTTTAAATATATCATGCCATTTCCTTCTGGCCTGCAAAGTTTCTACTGAAAAATCAGTCAATGGTCTTATATTGTAAAGGCTGTGGATCAACTTCTTAAAAATAAGTTCCTGATATCTGACTCTTTCATTTTCTCATGCTGCCTTTAGAATTCACTCTTATTTTTAAATTTTGTCAGTTTAGTTATGATATGTCATGGTATGGCTCTCTTTAGGTTTATCTTGTTTGAGACTTTCTGTGCACCTGACTCTTGTACCTGGATATCTGTTTCCTTCTTTATGTTCAGGAAGTGTTCCGCCATAATTTCATCGAATATGATTTCTACCCCTTTCTCTCTTCTCTTTCTGGGACCAGTGTATGTTACTGTAAAGTGGATCTTAGTATGTTTGCTATTGTCCCTAAAGTCCCTTAAATTATTCTTATCTTTTTTAAAATTTATTTTCCCCTTTGTTCTGATTGGATAATTTCCATTATTCTGTCTTCCAGATTGCTGATGTGTTCTGTATCTCCCAATCTGCTGCTAATTCACTCTAGTTTATTTTCACTTCACTTATGTTATTTTTCAGCTCTGACTCTTTAATACTTTCTAGTTCTCTTTTTTAAAAATTCTCACTATGTTCATCTATTCTTTCCCCAAATCTATGTTTTATTAGGATTTTTTCAGGTTTTTTTCCCTTATTCTTTCATATGAAACATGTTCTTCTATCTTCTTATTTTGTTTGACTTTCTCTGCCTCTATGAAATTATGTGGAACAGTTTACCTGTCACAGTCTTGAAGTCATGTCCTTGTGTGGAGGGTCTCTATGCACTCTGTATGTGGTCAGTGGCTTTAGTGGGAGAACTGGATCTGAAGTGAGCAGAGGCCATGTCTTCCTCTGGCATGTGGAAGTCCCAGCTGCAGCTACAGCAACACCAGATCATTTAACCCACTGCACCAGTCAAGGAATTGAACCAGCAATGCCATAAGATAAACCAGATCATTAGCCAATGTGCCACAGTTGGAACTTCCCAAGCATTTATTTTTTTGGTGTCATATTTTACATCTACATGTCTATCCCTTAACTATTTATTGTAGTTATAGTTGATTCTATGATTTTTGTCTTTTAACCTTCATGCTAGCTTATATATTTGCCCTTATCAGTGGGATTTTTTCCCTTCCTATAATTACTTACTTTTTTTTATACCCTTTTATTTTTCTCTTAAAGAAGACCCTTTAACATTTCTTGTAAAAAAATGACTTAGTATTGATGAATTCTTTAAGCTTTTCTTGTCTGAGAAGTTAACTCTCTTGTCATTCTTAGTGATAATCTTGCTGGATAGAGTCCTGTACTCAGGCCATAGCTATTAGGCTGATACCGTCATTTATGGCCATTATCTTGCCCCTCACAAAACCATCTTCAGCAGGCTCTGTAGAAGGATGCGGAAACAGCCATTGTTAGATTTAGAGTCAATTATATGACCCTGGTTCCAGACTTCAAAGCCTAAGCCAAATTCCCAGAGTGTAACCTCTCCAAAGCTGGGCTTTTTGTCTCACGATTCCTGATGTATCTCCAGGAAGGATGTGCTGATGAGTGTTTGTTGAAATATCACTTGGAATATCTTCATGCTGAGTAACAAGTGAATAATCCTAGTCCATATTTACAGTGTATATTATTTCTTCCTACTCTAATTTTCTTTTAAAAAATTAAATAATACTATCAATATTAACAGCTAACACTCTTGAGTGCTATGTGACAAATACTATTCCAAACATGTCAAAGAAATGAATGCACTTACTGAAGCAAATTCAATAGGTGTTCATAGCTCTTCTCCCATCACATATTTCACAAGCCAGTTTCACTCTCAGATGTTGCTACTTTGACAACAAAATGTATTCTAACTGCAAAGTACTTTAATTTTCCCAGCTTCACATTTAGAGTTTAAACCAGTGACCCAAAAATCTGGCAGGGCAGATAGCTCTAGTTCTAGCAACTGTCTTTATTGTGTCAACATTGAGTGTGTCATAAAAATTCAAAAGAGGATGGAAAGGAATGCCAACCAGAACATATTCTGTCTGCAAGTATATTGTAAAATTTCAGGTTTTGAGTATAGGAAATGGCCATCAGAAAGAATCATACTTGCTACAGGGTAAACTCCCAACCTTCTAATAATTTATGCAAGGCATATCATGATCTGGTCTCTGCCTTCTAATCAGCCTCTTTCTCGGCACTTCTCATTCCTGAACATACCACTCTATTTCCTGTTCCTATGCTTCCTAGATGTTGATGTTATACTGTTAATTGTGCCCTAAGCTGGGGTCTCTGACTGTTTTCCCAGACATTAGCATGGTAATATGTCCTTGGTACTCATAAACCTGTATTAGACAAATGAGAGAAAGGATAAAGAAGATTCACTGCAAGAGAATGATTAACTTTTTCTTCTGCTCTTGCAAGCATGAATTCTAAAGCCATATTTTACCAAATACAGTGTAATAAAAAAACCTCCTTCACCTCCAACATTGTGTTTTATATTTTCTTCACAAGAATTCTCCCAGGCAGCTTTCAATTCCATCTTCCAGACATTCTCTTAACTCTTCAAAGGCTAGGTCAGTTAAAATGTTCAACATGAAAAGGATTTGAAAAGAAAATAAGTAACAGCAAATATGTCTTCAAGGATGCTTTGTGAATTTCTTCTCCTTTCTCTGCCACCATCTAGTGGAGCAGGCTCTGTTCTTTTAGAGTAAGTTATCCTGCAGACACTCTATTTCATACACTCACTAAACATGAGTATGGCACAACAAGAGCTGCAAAAGTCGTTTTTCTTTGTCTCCAGCTTCTATGCATTTATCACATAATTGTCATGAGTTTGTGAATACAAGACATTCCAGCAAGAAACTTTAGGAAACATTGTGAAACATCTGGAATACTTTCAGCTTAATAACTTACATAAACCTGGATAAACATTAAATATGGATTTTTAAACGTCAAATTATTGTTCTTCACTTGAAATTCATTAATGTATCTGTAAGACAAATTTCAAGAACTGGCTGTTATTATGTCAGTTTTTGTTCCGGACTTGTTATTTTCTTCCTCTATCCTGACATTACCTTCTCCACACCGCCAAACAGACTGACTTCCAAAGCACAGCCCCAACCATGTCCCTCCTTGGCTAAAAGCTTTTAGTAGGACCTTATTATTATGAAATAATATACAAGCATATTTGTGTGACCCTCAAAATCCTCCAAGGTCAGTCAACTTCTCTTCCCAGTCTCATATTCCACCTTCCATTTTCATGTGCTCCATTTTTCCAGATACATTGTTCCCCTTGCTCTTCCTAATTCTGCCTGCATTCTATGCCTAGAATGACTTTCCCCTGAACTGTCTAATCATTTTCTGTCTTTCCGTGTTTATGTATTACATGCTAACTTATTTAACAGTCCTGTGTGCATGCATGAGTATGTGTATGTACATAATGTCAATAAGCTTTTAGCTTTTTGCATGGATGGTTTCTTGTTTGTAGCCTCCACAATTCAGAGCATTATAAATAAGCGCATGTGCATCGAATAAAAGAGAAAATTATATTTTCTAATAAAATCATCATTTTAATTAGACATAGATATTTTTCAGTCTCACAGTTATCATCCAAACATCAGTTGTCTTTTCACTTGTTGCTTGTTATCCTCCAGTTACAGACTGCACAAAGCATGGTGGGCAAACGAATCCCCTCTCTTTTGGAGAGTAGCGCCATCCTCTGACATTGCATCTTGCCTCTGCTGTTCTTTCAATTTAACGTGGATATTCAAACCCGCAGAAAGTGAAGAGTTATTTTCACATATTTTCATGATTGTATCAATGTAGAACTATTACAAACTATGCTAACAGTTTGTAAACACAGACTGGTAATTCACTTTCTACTCCAGAAACTTCAAATCATGGCAATTTAAAAAATGGCCCATACCAAGAACTGGAGATTCAATTGTGGCACTCATTTACTCCCTAAATTCAGTAATATATTTACATATTTGAAAGTCAGGATCATCCTTCGAGACTAACAAAATTGTATTCTTGAAAATGAGAGTATATTCCAGTCTCTTCCACCCCCAGAGACACTTAAATTTTGTACTTTCATTTCTAAAATATGATTTGTTATCTTAAAATGTGTTTACTGAGTTCTTTTTTTTATTTTTTATTTTTTAATGCTGTACCTGCAGCTATGGAGTTTCCCAGGCTGGGGGCCAAATCGGAGCTGTAGCTGCCAGCATACACCACAGCCACAGCAATGCCAGATCCCAGCTGTGTTTGTGACCTACACCAGGGCTCACTGCAATGCCGGATCCTTAATCCAGTGAGAGAGGCCAGAGATGGAACCTACATTCTCATGGATGCTAGTCAGATTTGTTTCTGCTGAGTCACAATGGGAACTCCCTGATTTGTCTTAAATAGTGTTGTCAGCACAAACCGCAAATCCTGCATGTTGCTTTTGTGATGGAAACATAATAGATCTTTCACGAAGACTGTGTGTATGCATCATACGTGTACGTATGACTGGATTTAGATTGGGAAACTCTTTAAGGGGACATTTTAGATATGCAAATGTAAATCCCATTCTATTCTAGAAAGGAAAATTTCTGAATATTGAAGTACCAAATGTTCTGCGTGATATCTCTTGAGTTTATATGTTTGAGCCCTGTGTAGGAAAGTCCTAATGGAAAGAAATGTGATCATGGAAGGGAAATCAGACCCTGCACTTGAAAGGCAAGTATAGAAGTGAGGAGAGTGATGGCAGATCCCTAAAGCAGGGAAATGACACATGTATTCTAGAAACTGCTGTGCTTGCTTTCTGATAAAAGGAGAGATGATGGGATTTCCATGATTGCCTTCCCCAGTCTATATTGTAAGTTTTTCCATTCTCATTCTTTTGAGTAAACCGTTCTCAAACAGTAGACTTTAGTGAATCATTGGATGGATGTGTTCTTACACTTAGGAGCGCTTCAATATCCTGAAGAAGTAATATTGACCTGGAAAGCTGTGATAGAACCCCAGACAAGCAGCCTGAATTGAAGCTGCCAAGTGACATACAGGAAGCACTAGTAGAAAAAGAAAATGTTCCTAAATGTTATCAAGAAATCTTTGGGGAGGGAAACTTAGTAAAATACATTATTTCCTGTAAGTCAGGCAAGAGAGGGAAATGAAAACTACTGTAATAGTTTTAAAGAAAAGAATCACAGAAGACTGAAGAATTTACGTGTATTAAGCTCTTATAAGAGTCAGACATAAACAAAATGATTCACATATTGTAAGAATTTATGGTCAATAAAACAATGTAATCATTAATATTTATTGATTATGTAATGTTAATTATATAATGATGCAATCATTAGATGTTTGATAATAATGTAATTAAGGTAATCATTAGTTTTTATTTCAGCAGTTCCCCATTATTCAGAGAAATTCAGTTTGGCTTTCAGGACTGAACCATAGATAATTAATGGCAGCCAGTACATTCTTTTCACTCCCTGTTAGATAGAAGCAGTATTTCAAAGGAAAGCATACATGATCAGCCAATAACCCTAAAATCAGATCTCTTTCCTCTCCACCAAAGATGCCTTTGCTTTTTACACTGGAGGAGAAACATCTTTTAATTACCTGTAAAATAAATGGAAATAATCATATAGAAAAAGTCAAAAATAGAAATGTGGTGAAAGATAATTTAGACAATAATGGATTCTACAGAAAGCATGTACAGATAATTTTATAATTACAACTTAAAAACTGGGGCACAGGTAAATGGCAAATTATTTTTAGTAATATAAATGATTTACTTTTTATTTTCACTTTTAAGCAATTAGGTACTTTTTATTTTCACTAAATTTACTGAGGATACTTAATTCTGATATTCTCTGACATCTTAAGTTTAGCTAGTTTTAAAACAATATTCTATTTGGGGGGAGAACATTTTTCCCTACCACTCGTAGAATGCAAAAAAGGTGATGAATTAATTTTTTATCTTTTAGTTTGGTATTATTCAGCCACATTGAATTATTGTTGCTTTTTACTGCTATTCTGGGTAAAAATAAATATTAAAATGACACCCTGTCTACTGTCCACTGGTATCTTTACCAGCTCTGAGAAGTCCTCACACACATAAAGAATTCATTATTTTTCACACATTGAAAAGCTTCTTTCATGTCAAACACCTGCCTTTCTGAATTTCTATTGCTTCCATAGTAGACATGTGTTATTTTTATCTCTGCAGCTCTCCCTCTTCCTTATTCTACAATAGAATTCTTTTCTGTGGAGAACCCATTCTACGTGATTATGTGAGTCTGGTTACTCCCTGTGAAATACAGAAAAGGAAGTATGGCTGAAGTTCTCCCATCTTCCTGTCTTTGTGACTCATTCAAGCCAGATCAAACAAAATCTCCTGTGGAATTTTCTTTTGGGGCTACCTGAGAAAACCTATTCTGTTGGGGTTGATAGGACAGTGAGATATCAGGTGGGGCCATGGCTGACCATCTGACCCACCAAAGAGCATAAGCCTGTTCAAGAGATGAAGAGCAAAGCAGACTACTCACACCCTCCTTTAAGCCCTGGATCTGGCTGCGCCTGAAACCTCAGTGCTTTCAGACTTCTTGGTACATGAACCAATGCATTCCCTTTTGAGAAAGCTACTTTGAGTTTGATTTCTGTCATCTACTGGAAGGACTCCTAACTAATAAACTGATTCCTGAATTGCATGTTCCATGTCCCATCCATGTGTCAGGAAACCCTGTTATTTTATTTTTATTCCCCTTCCCTGTGAAACTTGCTTGCTTAAACTACATACCTATTGAATTTTTTGCCATTCTATATTCTTCTTGTGAGACCTCAAATCTGCTCTATTTAAGCCTACTCTTGGCTCACGGTAGATAATGGTAGACCATGAAAAATCCCAGCTACGTCTGAAAAGAAAATGCTATTCTTCGCAGAACAGAATTAACAGAGGCAAAACTCTATGAATTTCTGTTGACTCCTAGATAAATTAAAAAAGTTTTATTTTGTCTCAGCCTAATCAAGTTACCAGGACATCTTAGACCTTATTTTCTTTTTATTTTTCCTAAGGCCTTTAATATTTATAGCCTAATTTTTGTTCATTCTAAGAAAATGGTTCTTGGAGATTCCTGTGTGGCTCAATGGTAATGAACCTAACTAGTATCCATGAGGACACAGGTTTGATCCCTGGCTTCACTCAGTGGGTTAAGGATCTGGTGTTGCTGTGGCTGTAGCTTTTGATCCCTAGCCTGGGAACTTCCTATGCCTTGGATGCCACCCTAAAAAGAAACAAAAAAAAGGGAAAATGCTTCCTCGCCAAACAAGTCAGATTAGTATCTTACTATGATGCCCATTTATTTGTTCAACAATTTTTATTGAAATTTACTCTAAGACAGATATTTTTCTAGGCATGAGAAACATATCACAGAAGAGGGAGCTTACGGTCTAAGAAGAAGAGATGGTTAACAAAAAACCCCAACAAAACAAAGGAAGAAAGAATAATACGATAAAGCAGGGAAGAGTGGGAACATTTGTGAGGTGCAAATGTTTCTTAACCCTGGGTCAGGAAGGAAGTGACATGAGGAACGTAAAGAAGAGATCAGGAGACTGTCAGGGGGAAGAGCATTCCAGGTAAAAAAACCCTATGTGTAAAACCCCTGGAGCTGTTTTTCTTAGAATAGCAGCAAAGGTGGTGCAGCTGAAGCATAGTAAACAATGACAGAAGTGATAGGAGACGTGGCTGCAAGGTTGAGAAGAGGAGGGATAGCTTTGTAGCCATTAAATGACTTTGGCCACTACTCTAAGTAAGTTGGGAAGTCACTGGATGGTATTGGTCAGAAATGCAATAGGACCTGACCTTGCATTTGTGAGAAGATCATTTTAGATACTGTTTAGTAAATATACTAAATACTGAAACAAGTGTAGAACAAAAAAGACTAGTTAATAGTGTATAGCTATAATGCAAACAAGATTACAGTGGCTTGGACAGTGTAGAATGACAGTAGCATTGATGAAAAGTCACAAGATTCTAGATGTATTTTGAACAAAGTTCAAGCAGGATTAATTAATAGGTTGAACATAGTAAAAGAGAATGGAAATAGTAATATGTTTTTCTGGGCAATGAAAGAGGGGTTGGGGCAAGAAGGTGGGAAATTAGCGTTTGGTTTGAACACGTTAAGATTAAGATGCCTACTAGACATTCAAAGTGGATGTGTCAAATAGACAGTTGGGCATATGAGTCTGGAGTTCAGCAGAGATTCCTTGGTTAGATGTATAAATTTGAAATTTAAACATGTTGAAAGCTATCGGTTTGTACAAGACATCTGAGAGCAAAGTCTTGGTGCCCTCCAATTAGAGTTAGGAGAAATGGGTAAAAACCAGCAAAGGAGATTGTGGGGAAGTAGCTAATATGGTGGAAGGATACTGAGGGAGGAGGTGGAGAAGAGACAAAGGGAGAGACAGAATGAGAAGAGAGACATCCCAGAAAGCAAGTAAAGAAAGTGAATATGTGGAAATGTCCAATGCTATTAAATATTAGATGAGAACAGAGAATTGACTATTGTACTTGGCAATGAACAGGTCTTTGGAGACCCTGACGAGAGCTGTTTCAGTGAATTAAAAGCCTGATTGGCCTGGGTTCAGAAAAAGATTAGGAGAAAATAATGGAGACAGCAAACAACTTTTAAAAGTTTTACCGGAAAAGGGATTGGGAAGGGGACAGTAGCAAGAAAGGCATAGATTAGAGGTATTATAGCTCATTGGTATGATTTTGGGAAAGATTTGATAAAAGGGGGAAATTGATGATGCTATAGAGAGGAGATAGTGGCTGAGCTAATGTATTTGAATTGGCATGAAAGTTGGGATCTGGTGTTGAAATATAGGGACTGACCTTGGTAAAATAGGTTGGCTTATGCTTCATTAGTGATGGAGGAAAGGCAAGTTTACCAATAGATTTGTAAGGATGGTACTGGGAGCAGGCAAGATTTCCCCATCTGGTTTCTTTTATTTTCTGTGTTGGAAGAAAGTCTGTCAGTTAAGATTGTAAATGGAGAAGTTGGAGGAGAGAGATGAAGGTAAAAAATTGTCACCTACGGCAGTGGAAAAGTGAATGTCCTAAGAAAACCTGGTGGAGTTGCTGGGTGAGATTAAAGACCCCAGTTGAGATCAAGGGTCAAAATAGTGGAAGGAAAAGGGGACAACAGTAGGCAGAGAATACTTAAGTCAATGTATCCTAGCACCTTCATTAGGTTCATATTGTCCACGGGATCCCAATTTAATAAGGTCCTCAGAGATTTAGCATGAATGCAGAAGAAGGAAATCACCTAGGATTCTGGACCCTGATTCCTGAGTAGGTTTTTTGGGGGGGGGTTGTTGTGGAGGAGGTGCAGTGTGGCCCAAACAAGAAAACACAGCAGAACATGAAATAAAAATGTGGCAACAGGCAAATCCGGATAAGTAGCTGAGGTGGTATCAGTGATGGGAGGATGCAGAAGATGGATCAGGGATTAGGAAGATCAGATAAAAGGACATGGAACAGGAAGAATGTCCAGTTAGTTACTAAGTGGGTAGTTTGTCAGGGAGTACAATTTAGCATAGGGAACAAAATCAAGAGAGAGAGTAGTAAACAGTGATTGAAATCCTGGGGCGAAAAGCCAGTTATATCTGGTACAGGAATCCAGAGGTTAATGACAGAGGAGAGTATTTCTCCACAATGGCATTCATCTTATTCTTTGTCTTAAGGAGAGACCACTGTTCTTAACTCAGGAAACAGCAGCTCTCACAGAAGGGTTTCTCCATCGGTACATTCTAATGTTTGATGGACAGGCAATTCTCCTTGGATTGCCTCCCCTGGTTCTCACATTGTGGATTCCACAGTTAAAACTCCCTGTACCTGGTCTGGAGCCAAAAGCACAGAGGTCCCTTTGGAGATTCAAGCTCTGAATGGAAAATGAGCGTCTCTAGGACTTAAATCCTCTTCATTGAGCAGTGATTAGTCATTTAAAAGCAAGAAGATTAATGTTTACGATTTCCAAGGGATGAATTATGACAGCATGGGAAATGAATGAGCTTAATAGTCAAAATGAATTTGAATCCTGGCTTCAGTTTACTTTAGTTAATTTTTCATGAGTCTCAGTTTCTTCATATATATAAATGGGGTAATAATATTTATCTAGAAAGGTATTGTAGGGATTCAATCAGGTGACATATGTGAAAACATCCATCGCAATGCCTAAAGCATAGCAAGTCCTCAGAAAATGGTTTATTTTCTTTGCTACTCTCTTACCTTTTCTTTTTGCTCACACTTCCTTATCTTGTTCTCAAACAGTCCCTTGCTTTTCCCTCCTTTTCTTCCTTTCCTTTCTTAGGCACTAAATCTTACCAAGAGATGTTTGCTCAGAATATTTATTTAAATATGCTATTTTTTTCTATCCCCCTTCTGTCATTAGAAAGTATGATAAAGGTGTAAATTCGTAAGCTTATAGGAAATAGAAGTCTTCTATTTGTCACAAAATCTCATTGTTTTAATTCTGACTTGCATTTGAAATGTCTTAATTACATTTATTTCATAATATCTCTGCCCTTGAAATTTAGCACAGTCTCCCAGAAAGTTCCCCATTGATCCTCTTTGGTGAATGTTATTTTGGGGCGGGTAAAGTTGAGAAAGCATTTTCTACAATATATCAGACACTTGCTTTTAAAGTAACAAAATTAATTTTGATTAAGTAAGGCTATTACATTTTTGTTATTGCTTTATAAATGTAAGATCTTAGATATATCAAAATACCTCCAGTCTGGGGAAAAATAGCTGCTTCCAAGCAACTACCCTGAAAGTAAATTTAGTCTTCTCCTCTTGTCTATATAATACATGTTATTTTTCATGCACAAAAAGTTATTGACTTAACAGCCACATCAGCTTGCTCACCTGCCTGGCCTTCTATCATCTCAGAAACACCATGAGGTTGTGATATTACCTCTAGCAGCAGGATGATTAAGAGCCTTTGTTGTTGATTCTGTCTAAATCATCAAATTCTCTTTGTTGAAAATCTCCCAATAGTTTGTACTTAGCTAGATTGAAATAATTTTTTTCAAGCTTACCATTTCAGACCTAATGAAGGATATTTTTTGGTGAAACAAAGCATTATAGGTGATTCTTGCCTTCTTTGGAGTGTGAGTGAAATACAGTTTTGCACTTTCACAGGCATTCTTAAAAAATGATGCATTGGTGTTTTACAGAATACAAAATTTAAATTATATATAAAGCATAAAATTTTATTAAATTAATATTTTATTAAGATGAATATTTTAATGGTTTTTCTACAAAGATTTGTCTGTTACAGCCTCTTGCTAAAGTATGGAAATATTGAGACCAAAAGAAAATAGAGGAGGAGAAATAGGAGGTTGTTACTTAGTGGGTATGTTTCAGTTATGCAAGATGGACAAGTTTTAGACTTCTTTAGTGCCTATAGTAAATAACAAATATTGTGCACTTTAAAGTATATTGAGGAAAACAATCTCCTAACACACACACAAACACAAGGAAATTTTTGACGGTCATGAATATATTTAGCGTCTTTATTGTAGTGATTGTATCATCAGTATATTCTTTTGTCCAAACTCATCAAAATCTGTACATTAAATTTTTGCACATCAATTTAAAAAAGAAATTAGACAAAAGACTCAAATAGCTGTACTCAGTTATATCAGAAACCATCAACTGTTTAAATAAACTATGAAGTAATACAAGGAAAAATAAAATACAACATCAAATAGCAGTAAAGGAGCTTTTATAACATAGTTCCAAAAATGTGTAGGTAATCTAAACTATTATGAAGGAAAAGAAATCACCTTTGGTTTAGGGAACATTGCTTTAACATCAAATCAGAATTAGAACTAGAGACTCTGAGATCTAAATATACAGAATTTCAGGAAGAAAGTCTTGTGTGGGTGGAAACAATGCAATCTTCCATTGCATTGGTCTCTATTCAGGGGCCACTCTTGTTGAAGGCATGAAAAAGGTGATTGGGAAAATAAGGGAATGAGATACCAGAAGAAATATTTACCTGTTTTCTTTTATGACAAACAGAGAAACATGGGTATGATCTGTAAACAAAAATATGGTGTGACTTTCCAAATGTACAGACCTGCTCATTCAGTCAAAAAGCCCTCCTATAGAAACCATATGGCTGGCTTTAGGTTTTAACAGTGTTCAAGACACATTAGCACTGTCCAGATGTAGTCTTTGATGCTAATCTTTTTTAGAAGTTTATCTTTAGTTCTCTAAATTGAAGGTTAAATTAGCCAGTCATTACTGGAATGAAAAAATACATTTAAATGTTAAAATATGGTTTCTTTAAAAAATGTTTTACTTTGGGAAAACAGCAAATTTTTTAAATCCCTGTTATAAATCATAAGACTCTTACCTACTAAGAAACATCACTATTGTCTCAGTAGCACAGAAAGATTATGTATGCCATGTTGTTTCCAATTTAAACCAACAACATTAAACACTGACAGTTCATGCCAAGTTTTCCTATCTCTAAGCATTTTGTCTAAAATAACTTTGAACAATTAAGAATAATTTTAGGGTTTTACAAAAGATTTTGACATTCTCTTCCCTGGGAGGGCAAGCCTTGTCAAAAAGCTGAAGTTATTACCTGTGAAGACACATAAAATATTACTTTTTGATGCCAACATAGCATGGATTTGTTTATCCAGTCAATTCATCAGGGAATTAAGATGGCTAAGAAGCCTGGTGGAGGAGATGAGCTGACATCAGGAAAGCTGTCAGGGTTAATTCCCTGGAAGTTGGTGGAGAAAGCTTGGCAAGAGGATTTGTTTCATCCATGTGTTCTTCTGTGCACAGAATCTCTGGGCTCAGTGGTAGTTCTCTCAAACGTGTAGAAGACTGGGCCATTTGGCGTTCCGTTAGAAAGCGATATTCTCCAACTTGACAGTTTCCATCAGCAATCTTTCCAAGGTAGAATGCAGTTGGTGTCAAGTTAAGAAAAATAATCTCTGACATTATTTTATTTTGATCAGGGCATGAAGGAAAGTTTAATTATTTTTCTAATATTTAAACCATATTGTTTCTTCTACTAATCACCCTCCCCAGTGGCGAGGATATTCTGTTTACTAACCTTGTTTGTGTCATTACACATGAATATTATAATGTCTTCTCAATTGAGAGGAAATGACCTTTGTTTAACATTGCTAGGATATTTTGTTTACAAACTTCATGTCATTAAACATGAATATTTTAATTTCATCTCCTCTTCCCAGTCAATAGGAAATGACCTTTGTTTGACATTGTTTATTTCATTGTAAACTGTACTCAAATAACTTCCATTAGTATCACTGTAGGAAATTCAGCCACTATAGCAGAAATTTGCACTTATAAAACCATAACTAAAGCAGAAAACTCTATGTAAGCATTTGCTTGTAGTAGCAACTCCATAAATCAGTACAATTATATAGGATGCTACCAGTCCCAGCTTCTTTTGGAAAAAAAAAAAAAAAAAGGATATCAGGCAACATTTTCACTGTTATATTTTCCTTAAGATAAAAATTACTACTTTTACCTTTTAAGAGCGCAGGATAGCTTTCTAAACTAATAGAACTCAGTGACTTCAAAAGATACCTTAAAATTAATGCTTATTTCCTCTAAGCCATTGTAACAATCTGAATTACAAAAAACACCATTTTTTTTGTAATAGTACAATGTCAAGTCTCCTTAAATTGATTTATAGATCTAGTGCTATTGCAATTAAGTTATCAGCAGGTTTGTATAGGCGATTATGTGAAAGATGAAAAATTGATTCTAAAATTTATATTAAATGCAGAACTTTAAAATTTCATATCTCAATAAAGCTGAAAGAAGGAAAAACACAAGACAATCATGAAGAATATAAATAAAAGACTTACAATTCCAGATATCATGATTTACCGTAAAACTACAATAATTGCAACAGGGTAACATGAAACAAGGATAGTAATTAGACCAATGAACTTGAATAGGAAGTCCAGAAGTATATACGTATATACACAAGGATAAAAGTGTCACTGGTAAATGACACAGAAATAATTTTTTTCAATAAGTAGTGATGGGACAAGTGGCTATCCATATGAAAAAAACACAAATGTTGACTCTCATATTGCATAATACACAGTAACTAATTCATAAACCTAACTGTGCAATGTAAATCAAAAGTTTTAGAATAAAATGTAGGTAAATAATTTCATGACCTGAGGTACACAGTGGTTTCTAAACATAACATAAAGCATCAACCCAAAAAGGAGAGATCTATAAATTGTCCTTCACTACATTAAGAAGTTTTGTCATTAAAATATACCATAGGAAAGTGAACAATGAAGTCAAAGTTGTTGAAAGAAGATATTTGCATTAAGTGAGGGACAAACTCAGGCAGGTGCTGCAGCTGCCATCCACGGCAGAACTCCTTCCTAAAGGAATGTCAGTTTTGCTCATAAATCCTCACTCAGATTACCAAGGATAACCTTCTTTACTTAAAGTCAACTGACTGTAGATGATAACAACTTCTACAAAAATACATTCATGACAACACCTAAATTGGATTTGATTGAAAACTGGGTACGATAGCCTAGCCAACTTGACACATGAAACTAGCCATCATAGAAGAGGAATCAACCCCTTGGAAAACTGCTTCAGAACGCCTATGAAAGTTGAAAGACCTTGCATACTTAAAAATATCTTTCATTCAGTTCACTCAAAGATGAAAACATATACAGTTATGTCGTAACGAAGGATGCTATTAAGTCAGTATTTATTGGTAAGATCATATCTAGCATTTACCACATTGGTCTGTTTCTGTGCAATACAGGCTGTTAAATACATCGTTTTAAAAACACTCTTAGGACTACTTTTTTGGGGGGTGGGGGTTCTTTTAAATTTAAATGTTTTTAGGCATTTTTATTTTTTTCATCACAGTTCCCTGGAATTCAGTGAGCACATGTAGTCCAAAAATGAAGATTCATTATTCAGAAAAAAATTTAAAGTGATTGCTTTGTAAAGTTTCCCTTGGAAGGTATGCAATTCTTAGGTTGGAACTCTATTTTTCTCTCCTCCTTAGATGTCATTCTTCCTTAATTTTCAATTGTGTCTTCTTCCTTGTAAAACAATTTTACTGTACCACTGGTTTGAAATTTTGCAAGTTTATTGTGACCTTTTTACACTATTGATTTTTGCTTTGTGATTGCTTTTGACATTTCACTTTATGCTTTTTCTTTTTCTTCCCATTAATGAATTTCATTACAATTATAGGTGTACAAAAATCATCACAACTCAATTTGATAGCATTTACATCCCAAACCCTCAGTGCATCCCCCTACTCCACAACTTGTCTCATTTGGAAACCATAGGTTTTCCAAAGTCTGTGAGTCAGTATCTGTTCTGCAAAGATGTTCATTGTGTCCTTTTTTGAGTTTCCACATGTCAGTGGTAGCATTTGATGTTGGTGTCTCATTGTCTGACTGGTTTCACTTCACATGATAATTTCTAGGTCCATCCTTGTTGCTATAAATGTTGTTATTTCATTCCTTTTAATGGCTGAGTAATATTCCATTGTGTATATGTAGCAGATCTTCCCTATCCACTCCTCTGTCGATGGGCATTTAGGTTGT
>PVHT020000108.1:4334789-4357563 GCA_004024745.2 Catagonus wagneri
TTTTTTTTTTTTTTTTACCCTGAAGTTTTGATATAGGAGTCTATATACAAATGAGATTGTTTTAAGCTGTTGGTTGTTTAATTGCTCATGTGTCTCCAGTGACCTGCATTTGTACTCTCTTATCATGATTTCTGATTTTGGTAGCATAGTTGTGCATGGATGATTTAGTATCTTTATTGTATATATGCCTTTACTGGTGAGCCTTGACATTTGTGGTGTTTTTGTTTCTGGTTGTGGCCTTTTCTTTTGTGCCTAGAGAAGTTCCTTTAAGATTTGTTGTAAAGCTGGTTTAGTGTTGCAGAAATCTCTTAGCTTTTGCTTATCTGTAAAGGTTTTGATCTCTCCTTCAAATCTGAATGTGAGCCTTGTAGGGTAAAGTAATCTTGGTTGGAAGTTTTTCCCTTTCATCACATTCAGTATATCATGCCACTCCCTTCTGGCCTGCTAAGTTTCAGCTGAAAAATCTGCTGATAACCTTATTGGGGTTCCCTTGTATGTCATTTGTTTCTTTCCCCTAGCTGCTTTCAATATTTTCTCTCTGTCTTTAATTTTGGTTATTTTGATTAATATGTGTCTCGGGGTGTTTCTCCTTGGGTTTATTTTATATGGTACTCATTGCGCTTCCTGAATCCGACTGAGTGGTTCCTTTCCCATATTAGGGAATTTTTCGGCTATTATCTCCTCGAATATTTTTTCTGTCCCCTTCTCTCTCTCTTCTCCCTCTGGCACCCCTATAATACGGATATTGGTGCATTTAACAGTATCCCAGGGTTCTCTGAGACTCTGCTCATTTCCTTTCAATCTTTTATCTCTTTTCTCTTTTGCATTAGTGATTTCCACTAATCTGTCCTCCACCTCGCTGATTCGTTCTTCTGCCTCCTGTATTCTACTGTTGGCTGCTTCTAATGACTTTTTTATTTCAGTTATTGTATTTTGCATCTCTTCATGTTTAATTTTTACATCTTGTATTTCTCTGCTAGTGTTTCCTGTAAATGATCACTCTTTGCCTCGAGTTTATTTCCAATGTCTTGCATCATCTTCAGCATCAACAGTCTAAAGTCTCTTTCTGAGAGGTTGGTAATCTCCTCATCACTGAGCTGTTTTTCTGGGCTTTTCTCTTTCTCCCTTATCTGGGTTAGAGTTTTCTGCCTTTCATTTTTATAGGTTTTTGGTGTGGTGACCTTTTTTTGCCAACAAATGAGTGGTAGCCTCTCTTAGTTCTGGCATTTATCTCCCCTGTGACTAAAGCTGGTATGGCGGGGCTTGCTGTGGGCTTCCTGATGGGAGGGAGTGATGCCTGCCCACTGGTAGGTGGGGTTGATTCCTAGCCTGCTGATGGGTAGGGTTTTGTCTCTGGATGAGATTAGAGGCTGGCTGTGTGCCTGAGTGGTCTTTAGGCAGCCTGTTTAGTGATGGGTGGGGCTGAGAACCCACCTGGATTGTTGTTTGGCCTGGGGCTTCTCAGCGCTGATGGGAGGGACCAGATTTTCCCAGAAATGGCCCCCTCCAGAGAAATGCAGGCTGCTAAATGTCCCCGAGAGCTTCACCTCCAATGTCCTTCCCCCACAACAAGGCACAGTCACCCCTATTTTCCCAGGAGATCCTCCAAGAATTGTAGTCAGGTTCCACCCAGATTCCTATGGAGATTGCTTTGCCCTGGGACCTATTGCCCGTGAAAGTCTGTGTGCCTTTCAAGAATGGGGTCTCTTTTTCCCCCAATCCTGTGGAGCTCCTGCACACAAGCCCCGTTGGCCTTCAATGCCAGATGCTCCGGGGGCTCTTTCTCCCTGTGCCCGCTCCCCAGGCGTGGGGTTTTGACGTGGGGCTCAGAACTCTCAGTCCTGTAGCTAAGTCTCTGTGATGTAGTTACTTTCCAGTCTGTGGGGCTTCCCACCCAGGAGGTATGGGGTTGCTTCTATTGCGTAATCGCCCCTCCTACCTCTTGATGTGGTCTCCTCTTTGTCTTCTGGAGTAGACTATCTTTTTTGGAAGTTTACAGTCCAGTTGGTTGAAGGCTGCTCGGCATTTGGTTGTAGTTTTGCTGTTTTTTGGGAGAGAAGTTGAGCTCCAGTCCTTCTATTCCACCATCTTAATCCTGTTTTTCATCAGCTTCTAAATAGTTTTCTGAGTACAGGTCTTTTGTCTCTTTAGGCAGGTTTATTCCTAAGTTTTTGGTTCTTTTTGATGTCATGGTACATGGGATTGCTTCCCTAATTTCTCTTTCTGATCTTTCATTGTTAGTATATAGAAATGCAGTTGATATCTGTGTATTAATTTTGTATCCTGCAACTTTGCCAAATTCATTGATGAGCGCTAACAATTTTCTCATAGAGTCTTTAGGTTTCTCTAGGTATGGTATCATGTCATCTACAAAAAGTGATAGTTTTACTTCTTCCTTTATAATTTGGATTCCTTTGATTTCTTTTACTTCTCTGTTTGCTGTGGCTAGGACTTCCATATCTATGCTGAAAGTAGTGGTGAGAGTGGACATCCCTGTCTTGTTCCTGATCTCAGCGGGATTTCTTTCATCTTTTCACCACTGAGAATGATGTGGGATCTGGGTTTGTCATAGATGGCCTTTATTATTTTTGAGGTAGGTTCCCCCTATGCCCACTTTCTGAAGGGTTTTTATCCGAAATGGGTGTTGGATTTTGTCCAAGGCTTTTTCTGCATCTATGGAGAGGATCATATGGTTTTTATTCTTCAGTTTGTTAACGTGGTGGATCACACTGATTGATTTGCAGATATTGAAGAATGCTTGCATCCCTAGGATAAATCCCACTTGATCATGATGTACAATCCTCTCAATGTATTGTTGGATTTGGTTGGCTAGTATTTTGTTGAGAATTTTTGCATCTATTTTCATCAGGAAATTGGCCAGTAATTTTATTTTTTTTGCGGTATATGTCTGGATTTGGTATCAGAGTGATAGTGCCTCATAGGATTAGTTTGGGAGTGTCCCTTCCTCTGCAATTTTTTGGAATAGTTTCAGAAGGATAGGTGGTAGCTCTTCTCTTTTGATAGAATTTGCCTGTGATGCCATCTGGTCCTGGACTTTTGTTTGTTGGAAGATTTTAATCACAGTTTCCATTTCAGAACTTGTGACTGGTCTATTCACATTTTTTATTTCATCTTGGTTTAGACTTGGGAGATTGAACTTTGCTAAGAATTTGTCCATTTCTTCTAGGTTTTCAATTTTATTGCCGTATAGTTGCATATATTAGTCTCTTATGATCCTTTGTATTTCTGTGATGTCTGTTGTTACTTCTCTGTTTTCATTTCTAATTTTATTGTTTTGTGTCCTCTCTCTTTTTTTCTTGATAAGTCTGGCTAAGGGTTTATAAGTTTTGTTGATCTTTTCCAAGAACCCGCTTTTGGTTTCATTGATCTTTTCTATGGTTTTCTTCATTTCTATTTCATTGATTTCTGCTCTCATCTTTATGATTTGTTTTCTTCTACTAACCTTAGGTTTTGTCTGTTCTTCCCTCTCTAGCTGCTTTACATGTAAAGTTAGGTTGTTTATTTGAGCTTTTTCTTGTTTCCAGAGGTAGGCTTGTATTGCTATAAACTTTCCTCTTAGAACTGCTTTTGCTGCCTCCCAGAGGTTTGGGAGTGTTGTATCTTTGTTGTCATTTGCTTCTAGGTATTTTTTAATTTTCTCTTTGATTTCGTCAATGATCCACTGGTTGTTTAGTAATGTGTTGTTTAGTCTCCACGTGTTTGTATTTTTTTGCCTTTTTTTTCTTGTTGTTGATTTCCAGTCATACAGCATTGTGGTCAGAAAAGATGCTTGATATGATTGTAATTTCTTAAAGTTACCGAGGCTTGATTTGTAACCCAGGCTGTGATCAATCTTAGAGAATGTTCCATGCGCACTTGAGAAGAATGTGTATTCTGTTGCTTTTAGATGGAATGTCCTAGAAATATCTACTACGTCCATCTGGTCAAATGCTTCGTTCAGGGCTTGTGTTTCCTTATTTTTTTTCTGTCTGAATGACCTGTCCATTGCTGTAAGTGGGGTCTTAAATCCCCCACTATGATTAGTGTTATTGTTGATTTCTCCTTTTAAGGTTGTTAGCAATTGCCTTATATATTGTGGTGATCCTATGCTGGATGAATAGATATTTAAAATTGTTATATCTTCTTCTTCTTGGATTGATCCTTTGATCATTATGTAGTGCCCTTCCTTGCTTCTTAAAATGTTCTTCATTTTAAGGTCTATTTTGTCTGATATGAGTATTGCTACTCTGGCTTTCTTTTGATACCCATGTGCATGGAATATTTTCTTCCATGCTCTCACTTTCAATTTGTATGTGTCCCTAGAAGTGAAGTTGGTCTCTTGAAGACAGCATATATATGGGTCTTGTTTCAGTATCCATTCTGCCAGTCTATGTCTTTTGGTTGGGGCATTCAGTCCATTAACATTTCAGGTAATTATTGATAAGTATGTTCTTATTGCCATTTCATTAACTGTTTGGGGTTTTTGTTGCTCTTTTTTCTTCCCTTATTCTCTTATCTCTTCTTGTGGTTTGATGACTATCTTTAATGTTGTATTTGAGTTGATTTTTCTTATTTGTTTGTGTATGAATTGTACATTTTTGGTTTGCAGTTACCCTGAAGTTTTGATATAGGAGTATATATATAAACGAGATTGTTTTAAGTTGTTGGTTTCTTAATTGCACGTGCATCTCCAGTGTCCTGCATTTGTGTTCTCTTCTGGTGATTTCTGATTTTGGTAACACAATTGTGCATGTATGATTTAGTACCTTTACTGTATATATGCCTTTACTGGTGAGCCTTGTCATTTGTGGTGTTTTTATTTCTGGTTGTGGCCTTTTTTTTTTTTTTTCTGCCTTGAGAAGTTCCTTTAGTATTTGTTGTAAAGCTGGTCTGGTGTTTCAGAAATCTCTTAGTTTCTGCTTATATGTAAAGGTTTTTATTTCTCCTTCAAATCCGAATGAGAGTCTTGCTGGGTAAAGTAATCTTGGTTGGAAGTTTTTTCCTTTCATCACATTAAGTATATCATTCCACTCCCTTCTGGTCTGCAGAGTTTCAGCTGAAAAATCTGCTGATAACCTTATTGGGGTTCCCTTGTATGTCATTTGTTTCTTTTCCCTAGCTCCTTTCAATATTTTCTCTCTGTCTTTAATTTTGGTCATTTTTATTAATATGTGTCTTGGGGTGTTCCTCCTTGGATTTATTTTATATGGTACTCGTTGTTTCCTGGATTTGAGTGAGTGGTTCCTTTCCCATGTTAAGGAAGTTTTCGGCTGTAATCTCCTCGAATACTTTTTCTGTCCCCTTCTCTTTCTCTTCTCCCTCTGGCACCCCTATAATGCAGATGTTGTTGCAGTTAACGTTATCCCAGAGTTCTTTGAGACTCTCCTCATTTCCCTTCAATTTTTTGTCTCTTTTCTCTTCTGCATTAGTGATTTCCACTTATCTGTCCTCCACCTTGCTTATTCATTCTTCTGCCTCCTGTATTCTACTCTTGGCTGCTTCTAATGCATTTTTTTTTCAGTTATTGTATTTTGCATCTCTTCTTGTTTTAATTTTTACATCTTGTATTTCTTCACTCATTGTTTCCTGTAAATTATCAATGTTTGCCTCCAGTTTATTTCCAATGTCTTCCATCATCTTCAGCATCAACAATCTAAAGTCTCTTTCTGGGAGGCTGATAATCTCCTCATCACTGAGCTGTTTTTCTGGGTTTTTTTTCTTTCTCCCTTATCTGAGTTAGAGTTTTGTCTTTTCATTTTTATAGGTTTTTGGTGTGGTGTCCTTTTTTGCAGACAATAGAGTTGTAGCCTCTCTTACTTCAGGTTTTTGCCTCCCCTTTGTCTGAAGTTGGTATGGGGGGGGCTTGCTACAGGCTTCCTGATGGGACGGACTTGTGCCTGCCCACTGGTAGGTGGGGCTGATTCCTATCCTTCTGGTAGATGAGGCTTTTGTCTCTGGGTGAGATTAGAAGTGGCTGTGCGCCTGAGGGGCCTTGAGGCAGTCTGTTTACTGATGGGTGGGGCTCTGATCCCACCTGGATTATTGTTTGGCCTGGGGCTTTTCAGCACTGATGGGAGGGGCCATTTTTTCCCAAAAATATCTACCTCCAGAGAAATGCAGGCTGGTGAATGTTCCCAAGACCTTTGGCTGCAATGCCTTTCCCCCACAGCAAGCCACAGTCACCCCTGTTTTCCCAGGAGTGTCTCCAAGAATTGCAGTCAGGTTTGACCAGGATTCCTGTGGAGACTTTGCTTTGCCCTGGGACCCAGTGCATGTAAAAGCCTGTGTGTGCCTTTCAAGAATGGGGTCACCATTTCCCCCAGTCCTGTGGAGCTCCTGTACACAAGCCCCACTGGCCTTCAATGCCAAATGCTCCAGGGGCTCTTTCTCCCTGTGCCTGATCCCCAGGTGTGGGGATTTGATGTGGGGCTCAAAACTCCCAGTTCTTTAGGTGAATCCCTGTGATACAGCTACTTTCCAGTCTGTGGGACTTCCCACCCGGGAGGTATGGGGCTGCTTATATCACGTAATCACCCCTCCTACCTCTTGATGTGGTCTTCTGTTTGTCCTCTGGAGCAGAATATCTTTTTTGGGAGTTTACAGTCCATTTGGTTGAAGGTTGCTCGGCATTTGGTTGTAGTTTTGCTGTTTTTTGGGAGAGAAGTTGAGCTCCAGTCCTTCTATTCTGCCCTCTTAATCAACTCCTATGCTTTACTTTTTTTTTTCTTCTGCTGTCTCCATTTGCATCCTTGCCTTCACTTCTTACCCCTGGGTTTATACCATTTCATATCTGCTTCAATCAGATTCTTATAAAAATTTCTAATGTTCTGTTTACAATGGAAAATAATAGAACTACACCGATATCTCAATCATTAGCATTTTAACGTGCCTATAAGTTATTTTCTCTTTACTAATTTGGAATATGGAACAACCAACTCAGATCTAGCATTTGCTAAAAATCAAAGCAGAATATCTCCTATGCCATTTTTTCCCACTTGGAAGCTGGTAGCTATCCTGTCCAAATGGAAAGAAGGCTTGATGCACTCAATTTGTGACACTTAACCATAATTCAGTGTTATTTTGTTGAGTCTAAGACCAGATCTTATATCTTCTTTGCCAATATTTCTTACTAAGACCACCATGCACTGTTCACAGTGTTATTACTGCTTTCATTGAGAAAAAAAAGCAGCGTGGGTGGGTTAGGTTTAAACAACCAAACATACTAGAGAGCAGTTGGACTTTGCTTCTCTCTCCTGACATGTTGCCTATCAGGAATTATTATTTCTAAATAATGTATAGGATAAGCTAAGATCACATAGTTTTCAGTTGTAGGAAAAAGGACTCACTCTAGATATATTTTCGGCAGACATTGGTTTAATGTAGGAAAGTGAATGCTTAGAAAACTCACAGAAGAAGCTGAAAAGCAAGCATTAGCCTGGGCCTCCAGGAATAAATCTCAGGTCAATATTGTTGAACTCCCGTAACAGTTCCATTATAGTAAAGGAACTATAATCTTTACCAATGCAGAAGAAAGTAGAAAGCCATCTCTGAGACTGTGATCCAAAGAAGAGCTATGATCCAGAGAATAAGAAGCCAGCACCTCCACAACTAGCTGCTGACACCCATGAAGACTGTGACTGGAGAAGGAAATGCTAAGTTGAACTACAGTGCTCCCTGCATCAGCCTCTCTAAGCCATGCTTTAGGAAAGAACTTAGCATACCATGTTTCCCAGGCCAAACCCAGTCAGAAACACAGCCACTCTCCTCTGTTTATGTCTTGTCTGTGGCTTTCTTAACTACAACAGCAGAAATGAGTGTTGAGATAGAACTTCTGTGCAGCATCTTCTTCCACAAAACATAGCATATATACTCTCAGGCCCTTTGCAAAACTATGCCAGCCTCTACTCTAGAAGTCAATGGTTGGAATGATGTTTTAGAAAAAAACAATGGTATACAATGGCAGCTACCAGAACTAACACCCAAAGAAACAGGGAGGCTTCTGCCTTCCTTATCGGAGGGAATTCTAATAGACGTCTAATGGACAGAACCTAATTCTCATCCTCAACTTCAGCTTTAAAAAAATTTTAAACTGTTTTAACTTCCTAACCTTTGCAGTGTTGGAAATCCACTTTAAGAGAAAGTTAGAATGAATTAATGCAAGTGAATTGATGCAAGTGCCATTTTATGGTATCCATGAAACCTAATCTCTGTGATAAGCAACACATATGCATACATTCCTCCCCATACTTATACTTTCAATTATAATGGCAATCTCCATATCTATTGCCAAACAGATATAAATGCATTCGCTCTCTCCCTAAGAGGAGAGAATCCAAGTTTATCAATTACTATATTCATCTTTGGGGAAAATTCATTCCTCCTCTATTCAGCTAAAATAACATTGTAAGCATGTTGGCTCCCCTCTTTTGCTCCCTCTTTCCTCCAGGATGAAATATGGATGTAACTGGTTTATTTTGTATATGACAGGCAGGGGCATCATTCTAGGAATGGGAAAGTTGACGATGAAAGAATTGCTGATCCCTGGCAATGGCTCGAACTACCATCCAGCCCTAGGCTGCTATTCAGACTCATGCATGAGAGAAGAAACTTTTATCTTAAGCCACTCTAATTCAGACTCTTACTACAGCAGCTTAGATTACTCTCTTATTTATAAACAAATGCATTGAATTTGAAATTGAACATCCATAATACATCCCATATAAAAGAGTAAAAGAAGAGAAGAGGAGAAACAATTACTTATTAGGTATAGATATATACACAACATAGAGAGAAATTATGTATTTTTTGGCCATGCCCCCAGAACATGGAAGTTCTTAGGCCAGAGATGGAATCCTACACCACAGCTGCAGCAATACTTTATCTTTAACCTGCTGTGCTACAGTGAGAACTGGAAATTAAGTATTTCTACAAGTAGCAATGACTATAAGAACTGACTTCTGTAAGTAGTCATTTCTACAAGTGGTCATGAGACCTACACTTCAACCTCTTGATTCACCCAACACCTTAGCTGGTTAGTTTTGTTTATTTTTTGTTTGTTTGGCTTGGTTTGGTTTGGTGGCTTGTGTTTTTGGTCTGCAGTTTGATCCAAGTCTGTCCTGATGTGCCTAGCTCCTTCCTGGTCTTGCGTGAATGTTTATTTGGTTAATATGTTATTTTACCCCTGAATAAGCCCCTAAGAAAGTTACCTGGTTCCAGACACACTCCTCAGTGTGAAAAACTACCCCTACTTCCCTTTGGTAATTAGATAAATCACTGGAAAATACCATTATTCTACTCCCATCCCATCTGATGTTGTTTTATTTCATTTCATTTAACTTGCTGCAAGAATAATCCACAATGCAACTATTGCTATGTCCCCTGGGGAAAAAATTCTCCTTTTGGTAACTTAAAGAAAATATTGTTCAAACTTGGTCTGAAGTATATTTCACAACCTTCTTACAAGAAAAAAAAATGATGTTTATAACGAAATTGCTTAGGCACCATTGCACACTTGCCTGATGAACTTTAATAAGACTAAGATCTCTTCTGGAAAACTAGTTACCCATCTACCATTTAACTGCCAGTGATTGTCAAACAGAAGTTTAATGATCTCCAATTAGAAAGCCAGCCTGTTCTTGATTATTTAACAACACTTTTTTTTTTTCTTTCTATAAGTGTCACCAGCAAGAGATAAACTTTTAAACTGGCCTGTCTAGATCTCATTCTTTGAACAATCTTGAAATAAAATTTAGACAAGTCCACATAATTAAGTTGTCAGAATAGATTTTTTTTTAATGGCAGGGATGTTTTTCGAAGGTGACATTGATGCAGTAGGGTAGAGCATCACTTTTATTCCCACTCCTTGGTTCCTTGACTTTTATATTATGGCTATAGAAGAAAAAGTGCCATTCATCATATTTTTCTATTTTGTCTTTTCCTTTTCTTAGAGTTTTGTGTCTCCAACATTGGCCTACTTCTTACAATGATTGCAAGTCGTAGTTTACTTGAGAGCACTTTCTTTTCTTTCCTCTTTAAAGGTACTTAACATAATGGTGTTTCTTATAATCAAGGCCAGTAGGGCAAAAATCACTGCTTAAGATGATATAATGCATTCTCCAAAAGAGTCTCTTAACCTCACAACCTTCCAGAAAGTGCCATAACTGCATCTTCAATATGCTGTTTCATTGTTCTATAAGGACATCTTCTTTGGAGTAACAAGAGCCATAGTACATCCAGTAAATTCCTTAGGCATCGGCACATTGTCTCATTTCCCCCCTAGAAAATAAGTCCTTTGGTTAGAAACAATATTACGAGGAATCCTGAGATTGTGAATGAAGTAATCAGTATGTCCATGGATAAATGTCTGTTCCAGAAGAACTCATCAGCATGATGGAGTTCAAAGGGATAACCTGCTCCCAGATATTTTCTGGTACCTCTAAGGAATGCTGCATATTAAGTGTGGCATCGGTCTCTGCTTTGGCAAGTTAGCCAGTTTAACAGTACTGTTAGCTGGATTAGCCTTGGTGAGAGGAAGCCTGAATGCTATTCTGGCCACCATTTGTCTTTGAGCCCCCAGGACACACTGACAGATGTGTGGATCTTATTTGTGTGATTGTTTTTAAGTTCTTGCATTTGTGATTTTATTAAATCAGTTGCTTTATAAAACATCACATGTCACAATGATAATAATACCAATTTACCAATCTGCAGTTAACTGATAGAGTTGGCTGAGTATGTTATGTAAAGGGAGGGAAATGCCACATCGCTGAGAGAGTGGTTCCATTGCTGCTTAAGAAACAAAGGAGATTCTGTTTCTCAGACATTTGAATAGAGTTACTAAAACAGGGGAAAAAAATATCTCTCCCATCTGAAGAGCTGCTTCAAAAGGAATATTTTAATGAGTATAAACTACGCTGTTTATAGTGTAGCCCACAAGATAGTTCATAAGTTGCAATGCCCTTTTCTTGGACTTCAAAGAGTTTGAGTCTTTTTATTCGTGAATCTCAAATCTTTGGACTTTTCAGCCTTGCTATCTTCCTTCTGAAATTTAGACTACTTCAAACACACTACTTTAAACTGAACATTTAATACTAAGCACACACCACATACTCTGTTGTAAACCTGTTTTTTTCTTTTCTTCCCTCTCTCTTTTTTTTTTTTTTTTTTTTTTTTTTTTTTTTTTTTTTTTTTTTTTTTTTTTTTTTTTTTTTTTTTTTGCTTTTTAGGGCTATATCTGTGACATATGGAAGGTCCTTGGCTAGGGGTCGAATTGGAGCTGCAGCAGAGGCCTACCCCACAGCCACAGCAATGCCAGATCCAAACCTTATCTGCCACCTATATTGCACCTTGTGGCAAACTGGATCCTTAACCCACTGAGTGAGGACAGAAATCAAACCTGCATCCTCACTGATGCTATGTTTGGCTCTGAACCCACTGAGCCACAATCGAAACTCTGCAAACATTTCTTTTTTCTCAAAAAGTTACAATAGTTCAGGGAGGCTATATATCTGAGTGGTACAGATAAATAGTATACAATACATTGATACATATGGAAGTGTTCCCAATCTGGTGCCTGTTACCCTGTAATCAAATAGCAATTAAAATATATTAGGATTTCTCTTTCTATGATTTAATAAAAACCTCTTTTATTAATTTTAATCCTGTGGCAGCAAAATCTAAGTTTTTTTCATTGCATTAATAACTAATTGTGAAGGAGTTAAAAACCAACAATTTTTTCTGTAACATTTGGAAGAACTGGAAGTAAAAGCAGTCATGCTACATGTTAAAGGAATTATAGCCAATAGGAAACAGATATAAGAAAATAAGATGTCACAAAAGCTAATTTATATCCTCCATCATGGTCACTGTGTCTTGGGTGACCACTCATAGCGGCCTTATACCCACTTTCTGGAATAATTCATTTCTTCTTTTCGACTTTTCCTTCTCTTGTTTCTTCTTTTTGCTGCATATCACTGGCAATTAATTATTTTTTAGATTGTCATTGTCCAATAGAATGCACACATCTTGAATAAATGCCTCCCCACAAAAAAAGCAGTGCATAAGAAGTGATTTTTCATTTCCTGTAACTTTATCACTTAGCAACTTTCTGGACAATGCAATCATTTCATAACAATGCATTCATGACATCTATTCCATGGATTTCATTAATAAGACAAAAACTATATTTCCTACTTCAAACATTCACTGAATTCCTTTTTCTTAATAACAATTTTATTGAGATATAATTCATATAATATACAATTCACTTTTTTTAAGGTATGATGATTCATTTAGGCTGATTATTTTTAAGTAGAAGACCTAGGAAGTCTTTATTTTTATTTCCTCCTTAGTCACCTAAAGGGTCTATTCCTAGAGTAGAGCTATGACCAGAGATATCTGCAAAGAATATGGAGTGGGTATAATGGGAGAAACTCAGCAGGGGCTAGAGATCAGGGTCCATTCTGCATCCATTGTCTCTGCAGGGCTTTTCTTTCTCCATGTGAGCTGCCTTCCTTCCATTTAAAGTCCCAAACGACTACCGCCAACATCCTCTTTCATTTTTAGTTGAAGAAGGTATTTAAGGTGTTAGTTTTCCTGGTTCTCTGTCATGTATACATGTTATTAAACTTTTGTTTCATTTTTCTACTCTTAACCTGCATCATGTCAATTTGATTCTCAGATCAGTCAGAAAAATTTATAAAGGCAGAGGAAAATTTCTTTCTCTTCAACAGTACTTACATATGATTAGGGCCACAGGAAAACTTGAGAGCCAGCCATGGCCATTTTCTTCCCTACTTTGGCTTCACCAAGATCTAAAATCAAATGACCTCCATCCAGCCCCTCTGCCATGTGCTGCCGCTATCCGTGGTACTGCCTTGCTCTCCAATTTCCAAGACAACATAGCTCACTCTACTTATTCCTCACTCCATCTCCAAGGCATGCCATCTGTATTTCTTCAGCCTTCCTTTGTATCTTTTTCAAGGGGACATGGAAATTATTCAGATGCTCATCCACACCGGGCCCATGAAAAACAGGGGAAAAAAGGGTGGGTGTTCTTCCTAGAACTTCCCTGTATCCATTCTTATTCCATTATGACTGGAGTGTTCTGCATAACTTCCCCCTCCTAACAATCCACATAAGAGATAGGACACAGTATACCCCTGCTCTCCAGTTCTCATATCTGCAGGAGGGTATCTATCAAGCACAACACAGATTTTGGCCTTGAGAGGGGCAAAGGCAACATGTCTTTCCCAGATGCCCGCATGGGAATATTCTTGCTCTTCTTTTCCAAGTTGCAAGCTTTCTCCTAGAACATAAAGGAGTTTTATTATTTAGCTGCTGTGCCATGAAAGAGAAAGATGTGTATAGTGGAGAAAATTTGAAACTGCCTCCTTACCTACATACTTTCCAGTCCAGCAGACAATTTCTCCCTTCAAGTTTTATCTCAGGATAGTCAAAGCTGCTATTTTTATATTTGTTTATTTACTATGGAAATTCAAAACTATTTTTCCTTTTCTTGCATTTTGAGACCATTCTCCTGGTACACTTTTTCTTAGGAATTCATTCAGATATGTATTTTTTTTCTCTGAAATTTTTAGTGCCATCCCTTTTCAGAGGCAATTGAAAGCCTCTTAAGGCAACAAGGACCAGTTGCTTCAATAGGAAAATGGGTCGGTGGATAAATAAGAAATTATATTTACATGAAAAATTAAAGGAAATAGCTCCAAATTTTGTACCAGTCTATGGATAGTCATTTCATAAGCTGTTTTTATGATGTGAAAATATTCTGCATCCTCTGCCTGTTTTCCTAACATGAATTAATGGAGTACCAACAATTAAAAGCTCCTCTTGGGATTTCCCATCATGGCTCAGTGGAAATAAATCTGACTAGTATTCATGAGAATGCAGGCTGGATCCCTGGTCTTGCTCAGTAGGCTAAGGATCCAACATTGCCATGAGGTGTGGTATAGGTCACAGACGTGGCTAGGATCTGGCATTGCTGCGGCTGTAGTGTAGGCCAGCAACTACAGCTCTGATTTGACCTCCTAGCCTGGGAACCTCCATATGCTGCAGGTGCAGTCCTACAATAAATAAATAAATAAACAAACAAACAAACAAATCTGGATTCTTTAGGACCCTTGTCTACCCCCACCCAACCTGCCCCAATTTACTTGAATTACAGGAGGAGGGGAGAAAAACTTAGAAAAGCAGCCTTCTGAACACTTCAAAATCAAGATGAAAATAACAAAGAAATTATTTCCTTTTTTTCTGGTTGATACAGAACCTGAACAAGTAATAAGAAAATAGATCATAGAGGAAGGATGAAAGATCTTGCAATTTTTTTTAAGGTAAGTGGGCTTGCTTTTTTTCCCCTTAAAAAAATGAGCAATTCACCATATTGTCTTCATTCTAAGTCTCATCAAACTTAAAATTAATGGAAATTTCCAAAATTCCTGGAAGTAGATGATCTGTCAGGCAGTGGATTTTCTGCCAGTCTTTTCTGGATCTTCCTGGGATACTAAATAGGAATCAAGGGTATGAAGATGCTGTATTAGAAACTCCTTGCCATTTTTAAGAGTGGGAATTTTCTTCCAGCAATTTTACTGATTAATTTGTTTGTTGGTAAATTTAAAATTTTGGAAACAAAACAACAATGCAGCCAGTCTGAAATAACCTTACTAAGGTAAATTTTTATTTTTCCTCATTTACTCTAATGGCCCCTTCTGTGCTCTCTAAATGGCAGTCATCTAACTCTGTCTCTGCACCTGGAAGTAAAATAACTCAGCATTATGTGAAGGAGAATGCTTGCCATGACCCAGTTCTCATCCTCCCCTGCATAACTTTCTCTCCTGAAAGCACTGATTGATTTCAAAGAGAACGCTGCAGAGAGAGTGTCTGCGATGTGAAGAGAATTAGAATTGGACTCAAAGGTACAAGTGTAACTCTTGCTAAAAATAGCTCACACTTTAAAAAGTTGATTAACACAAAGAAAAGATGTTATTAAAATGTATTAAAATGTTCAATTAGGATATTTGCAACTTGGAAATTATATTTTTAATTTTAAGGTATTATGTATGCAAAATACAGAAGAGTGTGAAACTCTAAAAACAGGAAAATAATGAGAGGGAGCCACAAATGCTTCCTTTGAGAAGCAGCCACAGAAAGAGTTTGATAGCAGGAATTATTATTACTGTAAATTTCCCAGTCCAATATATCCATTCATTAACATAACAGAAAGTTTTTACAACTCATATTTCCTTGGAATTCCAGAAACTCTTTTTCATATGAATTTTAGAAAGTCCATATCCTAGATTTAATGTACCATTACATTCACTCATTATATACTTCCTGATCACATTAAGAAAATAGAGCATCATTGTAATTCTAAATATTAATTGATAACATAAAAATCTATTCATTCCTAGAATTAGCACAACTGTCCATCCACCTGCTCAGGCTAGAAACTGTAAAAATTCCCTTACTTGCTTCTTCTCTCTCAGTCCTCACAGCCAATCACCAAACCTAATCAATTTTACCTCCTAAAAATACTCACATCACAGCCACTCCCTCTCCATCCCCATGGTTTAGATCCTAGTCCAATCTACAGAAACTATTACAATAACTTCTCTAAACCACTGGGCTCTATATTGGTTCTGCACTTTGCAAAGAGAATAATACATCAAAACACAATGTCTGATTATTTTATTCCCCTTCTTAAAAGCTTCTGGACTTTCTCATCACTGTTGGGTAAAGTCCAATATCCTCAAAAACACTAAGCAACCTTCACAAACCACGCCTGCCTCACTCTCCACCTCACCTGAATGTTATTCTTCCTCTCAATCTCCCTGCTCTGGCACACTGAGCTTCTAGTCATTCTTTAAACTAACATATGCCATCCTCTAACAGAGCATTTTTGTTCTTTTCACTGCTTGGAATGCTTGTCTCTTCATCTAGCTAACTTCTGTTCATTCCTAGATTCACTCCCTAGGAAAGCCTCTATGTAGAAGACATTTTCCTATATGTCTTAATAGCCTCCATCATACTATAATTCTTCATATAATGTCTCCTTACTCTGCTGCAGTCTTTGACAACAGTGACATAATCATATTTCTTAGCACCCACTATGGTGCATGGCTAATTAAATAATAATTATCTACTAGATGAATGATTGATTCAAGTGCCATCTGTGTGTGTGTGTGTTCGTGTGTGTTATATATAATATAGCATGTATAAGATATATGTTGTATATGTGTTACATGTAACATATGTAATATATATGTATATATATATAATATATATGTACACACATATACTCATAATATTATAGAAACTAAAGGAAGGTTTTTTTTCTTCCCTGAAGAAGAGTGAAAGGAAGAAAAGCTTTCAGAAGTTACATTTAAGGTGGATCTTGATGAATAAGTAGGGCTTGTCAGGTAGAAAGAACTGGTGAATTATTCCCAGAACTGGGACTGGCATGAGCAAAAGCACTGAAGTGAATGAAGTGTTTGGGGAATGCTGAGTTTTTCGTGACTTGACTAGATGATGAAGAGGGACATGATTGTAGCTGCTGTTGGTAAAACTAATTCGGGTTCAAAATGTTAAAGTCTTTCATGCCACCTTAAGCAGTTCAATTCTAACAAGGGAGCAAAATGATCATAATGATTAATAAGATTACATAGATGCTAGTGCCTTACTACAGAGAGCACCTGATTCAGCAACACATATATTTTCCTCTTTTTTTTTTTTTTTAATGGCTGCACCTACGGCATATGGTTTTCCCCAGGCCAACAGTCAAACTGGAGGGGTAGCTACAGGCCTATGCCACAGCCACAATAGTACCAGATCTAAGCTGCATCTGTGAAGTATGACAGAGCTTGTGGCAACACTGGATCTTTAACCCACTGAGTGAGGCTAGGGATTAAATCTGCATTGTCACAGAGAGAATATCAGGTCCCTAACCCTGTGGCTTCTGTTGAGCCACATCAGGAACTCCTTTTCTTATTTTTTTTCAGTCAAATAGGTATCAATTGAATTAATTTATCTTCAAATATAAAATGTTTAGATCACAATATTCATCTTATATATATTCTATGTTTATTCTAAGATTCTTAGAGAAAAACGGAATTTTTAGACAAGAAAAACCTATCATTTAATTTCCAAAAATTTATAACTTTGAGTTTTTTCTTTCTTAAAGTACATTTTATGCAGTAGAGTTTTCTCATTGGCTCTACAAATTGGTACTGTTTGAAATAAACAGATACAAATACCAAATGGAAAAATTAATTAATGCTTTAAATGTTAACAGTCATATTTTAACATCCTTAAATGGAGGCAAAGTTAACACATACGAACAACTAGAAGAAGAAACAACTAGCAAGAAGAAACAACTCTTTGTTACCATCTGATGGCAGCCCATTTCACCATTAGACCATCTCTTCTGGTCTCATTGCCAAGCCCTCATAAAAATAATAGTCCAGCTTTGCCAATACTCTCTTATGAACCCATGAAAATTTCCCCCGTAGTTCTTGAAATGTTCAATGATTTTGCTTCTTCTTTAACAATTAGCAGATGGAAGGACAGTAAGATCAATTAATATAAGACATGTGTCAAATTCCTTTGATCAAGAGAAGGCTGACAGAGAATCTAGAGGAACTTCTGTTCCTGAATGTTGTCAACCCAGATCTCCTTAGAAACTGCCCCTAACCAGAGAAGCTTCTCTTTGTCCATCTTCTCAAATGTTCTTTCAGACAAACAACTGAAGCTTTCTGATTTCAGAAATCATTTATTTTTCTTTTTTTTAATTTATTTAACAGTTCATTCATTTAAGAAGTGATTGAGATGATTTAGTAAACAAGGAAGATATGGAGCTTATGTTGTAGTGAGGGTAATGGAAAAAAAGGAAATAGACAAATTAACAGTTGCAAATTATGGTAATAGATTTGAAGGAAACAAATGTCCAACATAATATCAGATGAAGAGGACCTACCTTAGGAAAGAAGGACAGGAAAGATCTCATGACGATGTAATGTTGAAGTTGAGATCTAAAGGAGAGAATTAGTTATTCATGAGAAATTTGGGATAAGTGCATTTCAGACATAGGGAATTCCACAGTAAAAGCAATGGAGTTTGGAACATTCAGTACATAGAAGTTGTTAGACAGATGTGGTGGTATTTTGAAGTACAGGTAAAGATGAAGCCAGGTCTAGGTAATGCAGGGTCTTTAAGGCACTGAAAGATCTTTGGATTTTAGTCTGAGTTCAGTGTGGGGGAAAACAAATAAGCAAACAACACTGGGAAGATTTAAGCAATAAAATAATGTGGTACAATTTACATTTTAGGTTACAGCTGGCTCACAATGTGTTGTAAAGTGATAGGAATAAAGTAAGAAAGTGAGCTAAGAGGTGAATGCTATGATCTGTAATTGGTGATCCTATCTTATACTTTGTGATGTCTACAGACTTTCAGAGAAAAGAGTAGATTCATGAGATCATTTGAAAAATAAATTTAACAGGACTTAATCAGGTGAGTGAAGAAAAGGAAAGATATTTTGGCATGATAACGTGACAGGAGAGTAAGGTTGCTCTTTACTAAAACAAAGAATGTGCTGGGGGAAAATACAAAATTTTTGTTTCGAAGACTGTAGCTCTGAGACCTCAGGTGGACACACCATGTGAGCAGAAATTTGTGAAATCACTGCTTAGAAGGGAGATGTAGATTTAAAATATAAATTTAGCCATGGCCAGCATAAAAGATGTCATTTTAATTCACGACAGCTGAAAATTTCATCCAAAAAGAAGATAAGACAAAGCAGAACTGTAGGAATCATACCCTGTTGTATGGATTTAGCACATGGTTTCTTTCTCCCAAACCACTGTGACCATATAGTATCCCACTCATGTTCTTTCTAAAGCCCCCAACTCTATAACAAACTATACTATCTATCCCATCTTCCAGGTTTGATCTCCAGCCTACTTCTGTCTAAGGATCTATCAGTAGCCAGTTCAGGTGAATTGGATTTTGCATCTGTGGGTCCTAATTCCTGGTTACTCTTATAGCCAGAGTCTTGAACCTGAGCAACTGTCCATTCTTGCCCCTGAGCAGTATCATCAGAATTTGTCTACTCTAGCAGATTGGGTGATGTAAAGATATCCACGAAGAGACTGTATCATGAAAAAGCTTCATGAAAAATGAAATTCCTCAGGTTCCCTTCTTAGAAGCCAGTTCATTTTGGAAAGTAGGAATTTGCTAGTAAAAAGAAAATAACTGCATGAAACTAGTGATTTTTAATCTTAGAAAATACTACCTCTATTTATGCAATTTTACTGTTAGTATATATCTATATACTTCTCTAAAATTAATATCTCAGTCACTCTGAAAGCAAATGAAATTTCTAGATCTTAAACTGAAATTACTTTAAAAGTGATAGAAACAGAGCTTTCTGTTCTATAGACCACACAGAAATAATTTTTTTCTTGTACACAGTTTGCCACAAAAAATGACTCTCAAATTAATATTCTAAAAGTTCTAAAACATTTGTTTGGCACATTCAACTGGATAATCAATCCTGGAAATTGCAAAGAAATTGTCTTCATATTGTACTCCAAGAATGTCTGGTTCAATCAGCAATAAAGATGAGAAGGTCAAGTTTAAATGTATGTTGACATTACTATCTACAAAAATTCTTAAAGATGATGATTTTAAACAAAAGCTCAATTCCGTCTGAAACCTTTTATTCCCAATCTTGGCTGCCGCACATCTGGCCTTAGCTTGCTTTCTTTTCTGACTGAGACTTATCATTTCAAATGATCAAACAGTTTTTTTTTTGTCTTTTTGCCTTTTATGCAGAGCCACACTCATGGCATATAGAGGTTTCCAGGCTAGGGGTCTAACAGGAGCTGTAGCTGCCAGCTTTCACCACAGCCACAGCAACGCAGGATCCAAGCCGCATCTGCAACCTGCACCACAGCTCACGGCAATGCCGGATCCTTAACCCACTGAGCAAGGCCAGGGATCGAACCCACAACCTCATGGTTCTTAGTCGGATTCATTAACCACTGAGCCACGAAGGGAACTCCCAAAAATTTTAGCTAGATAATTTTTTTCTTTTAAATCACATTTATATGCTACTTAAGTTTTCTTTCTGCCCAAATGAATACTGATAAGTTGGCTTGAAACATTTTGTTTTCAAAGTAAACAAATCTTTGCAATTGAGAAAGAGCTGAAAGTCAGAATGACTAACATGTACTGAAAGAAAACTCATGGAAGTCTTTCAAGAACTTTCTCTTCTTTTCTGGCTTTTGCAAATGTTAGATTGCAAATACTGCTCTGTTTTGTGTAAATTCGAAGCTTGTTTATTATTTCAGGAATAAAACCTACAAATAATGAATACAAATAAAAAGAAACACTAACTCCCTTTGTCCATGGTATAAGCCAATGACATATAAACTCGAAGAATGACACAACAAGCTGATTTTAGGTTGTGGAAAGCAGGTGTATGTGAAGGCCATGGAACTGACACAGGTTTAGATCCAAGATGCATTTCTGGGCTGCACATCCTAAGGCATCTTAATCAATCTCCCTAAGTCTAGAAACATGTCTGTTAAGAGGGAAAATAAAATATACATGTGGTTTTTGCGAGTATTAAAGATAATGAATAGAAAACATCTTGGATGCAATAATAGATATTCCATAAATGGTATTAGACTAATGATTTCCTGGTTGGCATATGTGGGTAAAATGAGATGAGCATCATTGCAAAGATGTATCTCTCTACTTTTCAAAGGCAGTCTTTTCATGATTGTGTTTGTGCTGCAACATAAGAAAGATTTACTACCGATTCACTTTGAACCAGTAAGCCATGACCCAATTTCCCCAAGCCAGATGGCAAAAGCACTTCCGGTGGGGCAGATGGGCCTATTGACGCTGAGTCCCATGAAAACATCAGGCTTGGAAGATACTCTGGGATTCAGATAATGCACCAAGAAGATAGAGGAATGCCTTTGATATTGGCCTGGGTTTCATAGAAGCAAAAAACTATCAGAAAGACATGTGCAGTTTTAGACACTCACACAGTATTTGGGGCATGAAAAAGAGTATTCAGAGGAAGCCAAGTTGCTTTCATTGGCACTTGGGATATTCAAGAAGCTTCATCAACTAGTCCTCTTTGTGTGAGACTGCAGCGATGCTCCTGAGTACCAGATGTGCTTGCCCTGAAAGGAAATGGAAAAACTGGACACATTTATATTCATTAATTAGGTAATATCAAAGTTAATTTATAAAGGCTGCTATTTGCTGGAATCACACTGGCAGCAAATATTAAAGAAAAATATTACTGCAAGGGAAAACATATCAGGAAATATTCTGCCTTTGAAACAAACAAAAATTATATTGAACATAATAACAATCCCAAATCCAACACTATGAATAGAAAGATGCCTACTTTCTATTAAATTTTAAGAAATGTTCTTACTTTTATAGGAGCCTTGGCTACGAAATAGAAAACAGATTTAAGTCAATAAAGGAAAGAACTTTCCAACAGTCAGATATCTCTACAAAGAGAATTCCTTGAAAACTGTGAGTTTCCCACTTCTGGAACTCAAACAGGGCTAACACAATGTAGAAAGAATTAGAATAAGCACCTTGTGGATGGCAAAATCATATGATCTTGTTGGTAAGTCCAACCCTACATTCACCTCTTTACATAGGTCATATATTATAGCCTTATTCTTTTGAAGAATCACCAAAAAGCGGGTATTTTTTTCACTTTTTTCAGGGCAGAAGATGTATAGAAATGGGATTAAAACCCCAGACTGAATCCAATCATGCATTTTCCACTATGTCATGACTCTGATCTCTTTTATGTACAAATTTGCATATAGTCATTAGGTATTTGCAATTAGTCTTTTAGGCAAACTACAGCTGGGTAATAATTAAATACAAAGTTCAGTATGCGTTGAATCTGCAATGGATACTGCTATTTACTTACCCAAAACACATTCTCCCCTTTCTTACTTGTTATCAAACCCTGATTTTATTTAGGGCAGAAATAATTGCCTCCTGATTTGATTGGCAGTTAGAAGTGACCTGGCAACCCCACGCAGGGCAAAGATATAGAAATGGAAGTGTATTTTGTTAAAAATGTTTTAAGGAAAGCTAAATTTACCTCTTGAAAAGGATAACTTTTATTTTATATTTGCATTATGAAAACAAAGTGTGCTAGTTAAATAAACTAGAGATATGGAAAGATAAAAGTAAATACATTTACATTTCAACAGATAATGATTGGTAGTCTTTTTTTTCTTAAACCTTAAATTTTATTTCATTTATTGTTTTAGTAAAATATAGTTGATATACAATATTGTTAGTTTTCAGGTGTACAATACAGTAAGTTGACACTGAAATACTTTACAAAACAATCACCATGAAAAAGTCCAGGAACTCTCTATCCCCATACAAAGTCATTATAACATTATTGATCATATTTCTTATGCTATATATACATCCCCATGGCTAATTTATTTTATAATTGGAATTTTGTACCTCTCAAACCCATTCATCTATTTCACACATCCCCCCACACCGATCCCCTCTGGTGATCACCTGTTTGTTTTCTGAAACTATGTGTCTGTTGTATTTTTTGTTCACATATAAGTGATATCATATGATGCCTGTATTTCTCTCTGACTTATTTAACTTGGCAAAATACCCTGTAGATCCACTTCATGATGTCACCAATGGCAAAATTTCATTTTTATGGTTGAGTAATATTCCAGTG
>PVHT020000108.1:4360580-4423468 GCA_004024745.2 Catagonus wagneri
ACCACTTATTGTACAGGCTGTCTTTTCTCCACTGTATATTCTTGCCTCCTTTGTCATAGATTAGTTGACTGTAGGTGCATGGGTTTAATTCTGGGCTCTCTATCCTGTTGCACTGATCTATATTTCTGTCTTTGTGCCAGTACCATATGGCTTTGATGACTGTAGCTTTGCAGTAGAGTCTGAAGTCAGGGAGCCTGATTTCTCCATCTCCATTTTTCTTTTTCAGGGTGTCTTTGGCTATTCTGGGTCTTTTGCGCTTCCAAACAAACTTTAAAATATTTTGTTCTAGTTCTGTGAAAAATGTCCTTGGTAATTTGATAGGGATTGCATTGAATGTGTAGATTGCCTTGGGGAGTATATTCATTTTGATAATATTGACTCTTCCAATGCAAGAGCATGGTATGTCTTTCCATCTGTTCATGTCATCCTTGATTTCTTTCATCAGCATCTTATAATTTTCAGAGTACAGATCTTTTGTCTCTTTAGGCAGGTTTATTCCTAAGTATTTGATTCTTTTTGATGTCATGGTAAATGGGATTGCTTCCCTAATTTCTCTTTCTGATCTTTCATTGTTAGTATATAGAAATGAAGTTGATCTGTGCATTAATTTTGTATCCTACAACTTTTCCCCATTCATTGATGAGCTCTAACAGTTTTCTGGTAGAGTCTTTAGTATTCTCTAGGTATAGTATCATGTCATCTGCAAAAAGTGATAGTTTTACTTCTTCCTTTGCAATTTGGATTCCTTTGATTTCTTTTTCTTCTCTGATTGCTGTGGCTAGGACTTCCAGAATTATGTTGAATAGTAGTGGCGAGAGTGGACATCCCTGTCTTGTTCCTGATCTCAGCGGGAATTCTTTCAGCTTTTCACCATTGAGAATGATGTGAGCTCTGGGTTTGTCATAGATGGCCTTGATTATGTTGAGGTAGGTTCCCCCTATGCCCACTTTCTGAAGGGTTTTTATCCGAAATGGGTGTTGGATTTTGTCCAAGGCTTTTTCTGCATCTATGGAGAGGATCATATGGTTTTTATTCTTCAGTTTGTTAACGTGGTGGATCACAGTGATTGATTTGCGGATATTGAAGAATCCTTGCATCCCTGGGATAAATCCCACTTGATCGTGGTGTACAATCCTTTGAATGTATTGTTGGATTTGGTTGGCTAGTATTTTGCTGAGGATTTTTGCTTCTATGTTCATCAGTGAGATTGGCCTGTAATTTTCTTTTTTTGTGGTATCTTTGTCTGGTTTTGGTATCAGGGTGATGGTTGCCTCATAGAATGAGTTTGGGAGTGTCCCTTCTTGTGCAATTTTTTGGAAGAGTTTCAGAAGGATAGGCGTTAGCTCTTCTCTAAATGTTTGATAGAATTCACCTGTGAAACCATCTGGTCCTGGACTTTTGTTTGTTGGAAGTTTTTTAATCACAGTTTCAATTTCAGAACTTGTGATTGGTCTGTTCATCTTTTCTATTTCATCTTGGTTTAGTCTTGGGAGATTGTACTTTTCTAAGTCCATTTCTTGTAGGTTTTCCATTTTATTGCCATAGAGTTACATATAGTAGTCTCTTATGATCCTTTGTATTTCTGTGCTGTCTGTTGTTACTTCTCCTTTTTCATTTCTAATTTGATTGATTTGTGTCCTCTCTCTTTTTTTCTTGATAAGTCTGGCTAAGGGTTTTTAAGTTTTGTTGATCTTTTCCAGGAACCAGCTTTTAGTTTCATTGATCTTTTCTATGGTTTTCTTTGTTTCTATTTCGTTGATTTCTGCTCTGATCTTTATGATTTTTTTTCTTCTACTAACTTTAGGTCTTCTCAGTTCTTCCCTCTCTAGCTGCTTCAGATGTAAAGTTAGGTTGTTTATTTGAGCTTTTTCTTGTTTCCAGAGGTAGGCTTGTATTGCTATAAACTTTCCTCTTAGAACTGCTTTTGCTGCATCCCATAGGATTTGGGGTGTTGTGTCTTTGTTGTCATTTGCTTCTAGGTATTTTTTAGTTTCTTCTTTGATTTCTTCAGTGATCCACTGTTTATTTAGTAACATGTTGTTTAGTCTCCACATATTTGTATTTTTGGCCATTTTTTTCTTGTTGTTGATTTCCAGTTGTATAGCATTGTGGTCAGAGAAGATGCTTGAAATGCTTTCACTTTTCTTGAAGTTACTGAGGCTTGACTTGTAACCCAGGATGTGATCAATCTTAGAGAATGTTCCGTGCGCACTTGAGAAGAATGTGTATTTTGTTGCTTTTTGATGGAATGTCCTATAAATATCTGTTAAGGCCATCTGATCTAATGCTTCATTCAGGGCCTGTGTTTCCTTATTGATTTTCTGCCTGGATGACCTGTCCATTGCTGTAAGTGGGGTGTTAAAGTCCCCCACTATGATGGTGTTATTGTTGATTTCTCCTTTTAAGGTTGTTAGCAATAGCCTTATATATTGTGGTGATCCTATGTTGGGTGCATAGACATTTAAAATTGTTATGTCTTCTTCTTCTTGGATTGATCCTTTGATCATTATGTAGTGTCCTTCCTCGTCTCTCAAAATGTTCTTCATTTTAAAGTCTATTTTATCTGATATGAGTATTGCTACTCTGGCTTTCTTTTGATGCTCATTTGCATGGAATATTTTCTTCCATCCTCTCACTTTCAATTTGTATGTGTCTCTAGAAGTGAAGTGGGTGTCTTGAAGACAGCATGTATATGGGTCTTGTTTTTGTATCCATTCGCCTAGTCTATGTCTTTTGGTTGGGGCATTCAGTCCATTAACATTTCAGGTAATTATTGGTATATATGTCCTTATTGCCATTTTATTAACTCTTTGGGGTTTTTGTTGCTCTTTTTTCTTCCCTTTTTCTCTTGTTGTCTCCTCTCACAAGATGACTATCTTTAATGTTGTATTTGAGTTGATTTTTCTTATTTGTTTGTGTATGAATTATAGATTTTTGGTTTGCAGTTACTCTGAAGTTTTGATATAGGAGTCTATATATAATTGAGATTATATTATGTTGTTGGTTTCTTAATCGCACGTGCATCTCCAGTGACCTGCATTTGTGCTCTCTTCTCATGATTTCTGATTTTGGTAGCATAATTGTGCATGTATGATTTAGTATCTTTACTGTATATATGCCTTTATTGGTGGGCCTTGTCATTTGTGGTGTTTTTGTTTCTGGTTGTGGCCTTCTCTTTTCTGCCTAGAGAAGTTCCTTTAGGATTTGTTGTAAAGCTGGTTTAGTGTTTCAGAAATCTCTTAGCTTTTGCTTATCTGTAAAGGTTTTGATCTCTCCTTCAAATCTGAATGAGAGCCTTTCTGGATCAAGTAATCTTGGTTGGAAGTTTTTCCCTTTCATCATATTTAGGATATCATGCCACTCCCTTCTGGCCTGTAGGGTTTCAGCTGAAAAATCTGCTGATAACCTTATTGGGGTTCCTTTGTATGTCATTTGTTTCTTTTCCCTAGCTGCTTTCAATATTTTCTCTTTGTCATTAATTTTGGTCATTTTGATTAATATGTGTCTGGGAGTGTTCTTCCTTGGGTTTATTTTATATGGTACTCGTTGCGCTTCCTGGATTTGAGTGAGTGGTTCCTTTCCCATATTAGGAAAGTTTTTGGCTATAATCTCCTCAAATATTTTTTCTGTCCCCTTCTCTCTCTCTTCTCCCTCTGGCACTCCTATAATATGAATGTTGGTGCCTTTAACATTATCCCAGAGTTCTCTGAGATTCTGCTCATTTCCTTTCAATCTTTTATCTCTTTTCTCTTCCACATTAGTGATTTCCACTTATCTGTCCTCTACCTCACTGATTCGTTCTTCTGCCTCCTGTATTCTACTGTTGGCTGCTTCTAAGGCATTTTTTATTTCAGTTATTGTATTTTGCATCTCTTCTTGTTTAATTTTTCCATCTTGTATTTCTTTGCTCAGTGTTTCCTGTAAATTATCAATCTTTTCCTCCAGTCTATTTCCAATGCCTTACATCATCTTCAGCATCAACAGTCTGAAGTCTCTTTCTGGGAGGCCAATAATCTCCTCATCACTGAGCTGTGTTTCTGGGCTTTTCTCTTTCTCCCTTATCTGAGTTAGAGTCTTCTGTCTTTTCATTTTTGTAGGTTTTTGGTTTGGTGACCTTTGTGTCGACAATAGAGTTGTAGCCTCTCTTATTTCAGGTGTTTGCCTCCCTTGTGGCTAAAGCTGGTATGGAGGGGGCTTGCTGTAGGCTTCCTGATGGGAGGGAATGATGCCTGCTCACTGGTAGGTGGGGTTGATTCCTCTCCCTCTGATGGATGGGGCTTTGTCTCTGGATGAGATTAGAGGCTGGCTTTGTGCCTGAGGGGTCTTTAGGCAGCCTGTTTACTGATGGGTGGGGCTGAGATCCCACCTGAATTGTTTGGCCTGGGGCTTCTCAGCACTGATGGGAGGAACCAGATTTTCCCAGAAATGGCCACCTCCAGAGAAATGCAGGCTGCTGAATGTCCCCGAGAGCTTCACCTCCAATGTCCTTCCCCAACAACAAGGCACAGTCACTTCTGCTTTCCCAGGAGATCCTCCAGGAATTGCAGTCAGGTTCCACCCGGATTCCTATAGAGACTGCTTTGCCCTGGGACCCAGTGCCCGTGAAAGTCTGTGTGTGCCTTTCAAGAATGGGGTCTCTTTTTCCCCCAGTCCTGTGGAGCTCCTGCACACAAGCCCCGCTGGCCTTCAATGCCAGATGCTCGGGGGGGCTCTTTCTCCCTGTGCCCGATCCCCAGGCATGGGGATTTGACGTGAGGCTCAGAACTCTCAGTCCTGTAGCTGAGTCTCTGTGATGCAGTTACTTTCCAGTCTGTGAGGCTTCCCACCTGGGAGGTATGGGGTTGCTTCTATCACATAATCGCCCCTCCTACCTCTTGATGTGGTCTCCTCTTTGTCTTCTGGAGTAGACTATCTTTTTTGGATGTTTACAGCCCATTTGGTTGAAGGTTGCTCGGCATTTGGTTGTATTTTTGCTGTTATTTGGGAGAGAAGTTGAGCTCCAGTCCTTCTATTCTGCCATCTTAATCCAGTCTCCCCGAGTTTTCCTGTTTAAGAGAATTTATTCCATTCAAATTAAGTTGATCAAACAATAACCCAGGAAAACCTGATGGGAAGTATTCTCATTTTATTAGATTTATAAAAACCATAATGATATTGTAAGAAGAACTTCAAAACATACGGAAAATTTGGCTATTTTATTTTTTATCTTCAATAAATTAAATACTGATTTAAATCCTAATAACTGTGAACAGTTATTTCTGCTACAAAAGGACAAAATCTTTCAATGCTTGGATTTTTCTTGATCACATTGATCCTATTAATCAAAAGTTGTTTTTTTGATTAACTTTTTGATAGTTTAACATCTTTTGTGAAATATAATCTATTGGTATAAAAAATGAGTTTAAGCATGTACATCCACGTAGACTAAGATAGAGACAATATTGACAAAGAGGTATTATAAGAATGAATAATAAAGAAAATTGCATCTTGTGTGGCTGGCTGACTTCCCCTTATTCAGGTACCACTTTCTTCACTATTTTTTTGTCGTTTTTTTTTCATATTCTACATTCTACTACATTCTATCAAAGTTCCCTTAGTCATGTCCTGATCTTAAGAGACTTCTCCCCTGGACTCCTTTTTTTCTTGCAGAAATAATGTTTTTAAAGCCTGCAGATCTTTTTACACCTAATAGATGTGTTCAAAAAGGGAAAAACAGTAACCATGGAGAGGTTCAGTGACATGCCTAAGGCTGTTCAGAAAGCCAGTGGCAGCACTTTTTGTGAGATCTATTCCTTTCATATTAGAGATGCTTTTGGCTAAACTAATTTTATAAACTTAACCTCTGAATAAAATCATATGTTATCCTTGGTATGCTAAGGATCAGGCAGAGAATGAACAGATAGCAGGAAATGGCAACAGTGTGCTCGAAGGAAGGCAATTATGTAAAATACAGTGTGAGGTTATAGGAGATTCTAAGCTATGATCTTACCCTTAGATCTATGGATTTAGTTTCAATTTAAAAAATAAATTTAAAAAATTGACTAAGAATATGCAGGTATAAATATTTGTAGTATGAGACTATTAGAGAAGATATAATGTTTAAAAGATGTCTGTACTATTTATGGCTCCTGATAAAATTTACAATTCTTTTTTGGACTAAAAGGGTAGTTTTAATTGTACCAACTCTCAGTTCTGCCCACATCTTTCCTGTCATCCTGGAGGTTAATTTGAGGGATGATTTTCTTATTTTCTTATTTTTCTGCTGGACTTCTGGTACTGCACAATCTACAAGCATTCCCAAAGCCCCAAATTAAAATGAATCATTTAAATTAATTATTGGACTTCCTCATCTATTCAGGGTTTCCATTTTTGGCTGGAATGTGCATCTATAGGTCAATAATTGATTATAAACTTCAAGGGAAACCTTCATGTTTGTGATTATTTGACACAAAACTCAGACATGAATACTCAGTAGTTATAATTAAGGGACTAGAGTATCCCACAATTTACCTTTCATAAATGTAATAAACTGTAATATGTTTAATAATGCTAATAACTGTGCACACATTTATATCCATATGCAAATATATATCCATATATATATATATACACACACATACATATATATATCTACGCTTAACAGATAATATTTCTAGAGAGATAACACTGACAAAATTTGAAAAACACTTGACTAAAAATAACTTTGACTTTTCCAGATTTTAGTATGGAAGTATAATTATGAGTGTGACTTCCAAGCAAAACTCGATCATTTTAACAACAGTACATTTGTTTTCCTGACTTGGAATATGAAGAGGCAGTGCCATAGGTGTAGGAGGGTATTAGAAAGGAGTGGACTCTCTAGCTCAGAGGAATAATCGTGCCACATTACAATTATTCTTTTGCCTTCTTTTTCCCCCTGCTATTAATCCTAGTGCATCTTTGAATTCCTGCTACACAGCAGAAAATTGGCATACTGTATCCTCTCAATAACCGTAGAATGAACATAAAGTGAAATCCTATGCTTCTTCTATCATGAGAAAACTGTTGCTCTGGTAAATCATTTAATCTATTGTTATAAATTTGACAAGGAAATTTGACAAGGTTATTCCCTGAAGAGCCCTTTCACATAAGAATTCTATAAATACAAGTTTACACATACTCTAACCCCATGCTCTAATATAGATATTTTTGTGATGTATTTGCTATTTTTATTTCACCAGAGTTTTAACTTTTTATCAGATTATGCCATGGGTAACAGATCAGAGCAGCAGGCTAGCTCTGAAACTAATTTACTTTGTAATATCAGGTAATATATGTCTATGCCTCAGGAGTGATTGCCTATACGATATGGTTGGTGATGCCTGTCAGTTTTTTTAATGTAATAACATTTTGTTGAAAAGCTCTTGGAATACCAGCAAAGAACACTATTATGGGCAACTGAAAATTAATAGTACAGAAGATCTTAGCGATTTGTCTGAAATACCTACGGCTGAATAATCAAAATGATTTGAAATTTTTAAAAAGCCGTAAAAGTGACATAAGAACATGTTTTATTCTTTGTTTAGATATGAACACTTTTAATGAAATTGTTGCTATTAATATACTGTGGGGCTAGCAAGGGAAACCCATAATTACATAAAAATACATTTAATTCATAATAGAAACTCCCTAATTGAATTTGAAGGTTAAAAATCCTTGAATTAAATCAACTATTAATTACTACTAGTTAAAATATCCCCCCAATTTAGAGAAATTTAGCTTACCCAGACTGCCTCTAATGTGATACCCACTCTCTCTTTAATTCTACCATCTTCTACATTAAACATGTTTCTTACATGCAATTATCTGGATTCTGCTCACAAAGACTAGTATGCTATCCCAACTCACCAGTAATCAAATAAATCAGTAACAGAGCAGGGTCCTGACTCACCACCGCTGATTTGCTAGAAAGCCTTGGTTGTTGAAGGAATTATACTTTTAAGAATTAGGAGTTCCCATTGTGGCTCAGCAGGCTAAGAACCCGACTAGTATTCATGAGGATGTAGGTTCGGTCCCTGGCCTCATTCAATGGGTTAAGGATCCAGCATTTCCATGAGCTGTGGTTTAGGTTGCAAACACATGGGTCAGATCCCATGCTGCTGTAGCTGTAGGAATAGGCCAATTCGACTCCTAGACTTGGAACTTCCATATGCTGCAGGTGTGGTCCTAAAAAGAAAAAAAAAAGAATTACTAGCACTAATGATTGGTTTTTAAGCAAGAACTAGAGATTGCTTTCCTCAGTTATATGTATTACACTCTTTCTTTTTTTAAAGTCTCTATTAAACTAAACAAAAACAGCAAACAAAAGAAACACACTATGTAACATGCTGATTAAGAGAGTGGGCTCTGAAATTAGACTGAGTTTAAATTCCAGCTCTTCCACTTCTCAACTAAATGAACTTAAGCAAGCTACTTAATATCACTTTTCCTCAGCTTTCCCTGTAGAGGAGAGGTGATAATAGATACCTCCCAGAACTCCTGTGAGGATTAAATTAACTAATATCGTGTAATATCCTTAGAATAGTGCTTGGCTCAGAGCAAGTGCTCCACAAATAAAGGTTGTTATTACTGACAGTATTATTAGTTTACATGCTTAAAAACAGACTGCTCTGGACTGCATGTTTGTGTCCTCTCCAAATTCATATATTGAAGCCCTAACACACAATGTGATGGCACTTGGAGGTGGGGCCTTTGGAAAGTAATTAGGTTTATACGAACTCATGAAGGTGGATCACCTAGGATTAAATTAGCACCCTTATAAGAAGAGGAAGAGAGCCTTCATTTTCTGCTCTATGTGAAGATACAACAAAAAGGTAGCTGTCTGCAAACAAGGAAGAGCGTCCTCACCAGAAGCTAAATTTGCTGGCATCTTATTCTTGGACTTCCTAGGCCCCAGAACTGTAAAAAGTGAATATTTGTTAAGTCACCCTACCTATGGTATTTTGTCATAGCAATCGAAACTAAGACAGAAACTTTGAAAAAGACAACAAAAAATACTATAAAATTTCATAATGAATAAGGTGAAAAATTAGCTTAATGTGACTTAAGATGTTAGCACAATTTGAGCCTGGTAAAGTTTCCAACATCTCAAGGGTAGATATTTCTGCTTTAGAGCTATATATGTAAATCAGATTTTCGGTACTCTGCAATAATACATTTTTTAACAAAGCAGATTAATTCTAATGATATTCTATGTCTAATATTTTTCTTTCCAAGAGTAGCAATCACATAGTAGTAGCATAGTTCAATCAAGGATAACAGAAATTTAAATGAGAGTTAACAGTTTTCAGAAGAAAGTATTTTTCCTTTCTTTGTGCAATTTTTAAAACTTTGACACATCCTTAAAGCTGATTTTTAGAATATGTTAAGCATAAAAATTTTTCTAGGACAACATAAATGAATAATGTAAATATATATTCACATCACCAAGATAATTCGAAAGCATCTTTTGAAATTAAGAAAATGTTGTGTTACCCATCTAACTCTACTATAAAGTTATGCCTGGAATCCAGGAACTCAGTTTGAAGTTACATTGTTCAAAACCAAAGCATCTAAACTGAATAGACCAAACCTAGTTTTATATGATTTGCTTTATAATTCCAGGGACTTGGAAGTTCTGTATTGGTTTGATATGACTTCAAAATTCACTTGTTTTTGGGTTCTAAGAATGAATTTTTTTTTTCTAAGAGCAAAAGTGTTTACATTGAGAAAACTGTACGAAATGTTGTCATGTACATCTGTAGGTGTTGGCAAGCACTCAGTAGCTCAGCTAGTTAGCCCACTATTAGGGGCATATCCATAAGAGTGTAGGAAGGAGCAACTATAGCTGGGGGATATTTGCTTTAAATACAAAGATGTTTGACCAGTAATTCTAGGTGTTTGTTCTGGGAAGTTCACTCTTTGTTGACTTAAATTGCTCTCTGAAGATCTTGGAGCATTAACTCTGGCCTGGGCAAAGTAACTATTTGTTGTCAGTGATGGAAACCTGCAGGTCCCTCCAGGGAAAGCTCCTTGCCTTCCAACACGAGAGTCTTTTTTCCTAGCAAAATGCTCTTGCAACAAGGGACTTTCAGTTTTGTTTGGGCAGCTGGACATTCCCTCTTAATGGGCTAAGCTACTGTCCTGAGAACAAATTCATGGAAAGTGACACCTTATCTAAATTTGGTCTTTATTCCTATCATCTTCCCCATGCCCAGAACAATAGTGTGGTTATTCTAGTATTGGTTTGGAGTACGTTATTTCTTTATTGGTTTATTAAGAGACATTATCCTGTATACTATTGGCTTGTGAAATTATTATAATTCCCTCAGTGAACTTACATTAAATAAATTCTTGCCAAAGACAATCTAAGTTTCTGAGCATAACTTCCCACCCAGCTATATGACAGAGGTAGAACTCAAGAATGTAATTTGACATTCTGCGCTTGGAAAGCTATTTTCTAGACAGAGTAATCTTCTTTCATCAGTGAAAACTTGATGGCCATTACCAATAAGCCATCACACCAAGGACACATCACAGTAACTTCCAGGTTTTAAAGCAATCCATTTGCTACAAAATATAAAGGGAAAGAAAATAAGAAAAAGAGGTATTAAAGGGGAGGATTAATGTTTTAAATTTGTGTCATTAATATTCCTACCACCCTGTGTTCTCGCATATCTCTAAGGATATTTTCATCAAACTAGGTGATTTTAATAAAGCAAGTGACATCCTGTTAGTAAAAATAATATTTCATGAATACCTATATAATTTCCATTGGAACCCTTTATTCATTTTTAGAAATTTAATGGCCCTTATCACTAATTAATTCCTTTCTCAGAGGTTGCTTTATGCTTAAAAGAAACTCAGTTTTTTTCCTAATGGATTAAGTTAAAGTTATTTTTAATATCTTCAAGGAAATTTGACAAAATTATACATTTTAAAAACAATTAGCCTCAATTTTTAGTATATATTTAATCTTTTAGAGATTTTTTTTAGCTTTTGCCATATTTTAAGTGTTCAGTACTAATAACATTTCTGTTGGAAATTACAAAAACTGAACATTGGTAAAATAATTATAAAAAGAAAAAAATTAAATTAAAATTAAGATTTTTTTTTATAACCACATTTAAGTTATCCACCTTTTTGGAAAATCCATGTCAACTTTGGACTTTCTCAATACTCTGTCCTTGTTGCTTCTAGAATATCAGTACACAATATCTGATTATCACACAATATGAAGCATGGAAAGCACAAATGTATGTGTGCTAAGTACCCATTTTTATTGTATGCATGAGTGAATCCCCTCACCAACCATAAATCTTGTTTTTAATATCTGTAATTTGTTTGTTTACTATCAACTGAGTGAGGGATATACATATTTTATGTAAAATAAGTTTGGAGTTTGGTTGGTTTTTTTTGGGTTTTTTTTGTTTTTTTGTTTTATTTTTTAGTTTAGATCTAGAATTTGGTGGGGAGGGTCTAAAGGAAAAGTCAGTTTTATTATTTTGTTTTTAGTTATTCCAGGCAAGAGGGAGATGGACAACTTGATGTCTCAAAGTTATTTTCATTACCAATACTATATTAATAATTATTGGCATAAATATTGGTTCTTAATGTAGAGAGATTTGGGGAAATAGTGACAAGTCATAGTCTATGACTGAATTAGCCAAGACATTCAGGGTGTATGGCTGGAGCCTCAGGGTTTTATCTTTCCTCATGAGCCATTTCTCCTAAGGCTTCTTTCTCTGCCTTTTGGAGCACCTTGGGAGTCCAACCTAAAAACTGCTCTAACCAGACTGAAGGTATAGGTGATCTTGTCCACTACCATGATTCCAAAGATTATCTTCAGTTTATAAATGACTTCCTAACGTGCATTTGTAGTACAAAGCATTCTCTGACTATCAGGCTTAGACACACTGAACTCTCTATGGCATCCCCACTTGGATATTAAATGAGCATCTTACAGTTTCACACCAAACTCTCCTCCAACACCCTTCCTCTACCAGTATTTCCCACCTCAGAAAATGGACACCACCCAATTACTCAGGACCAAAACCTCGGAGTCAACATTACATCTTTCCTAGCCTAGTCTTGCCAGTTTTCTTCTTCTCACTGCTATTGCCACAGCCCAACCAACACTACCTTTTGCCTGAACCACTGCAAATCAAAACAACTGGTCTCATTTTTTTCTTTTGTCATCTTTATATCACAGTCCTTGCTATAGGGATTAATAGTTATTCTTTCAAAATTTAAATTTGGTTATGTCAGTTTTCTGCTCTCAATCTTCCTTTAGTTTTCCATAACAATTAGAAAAAAATCCAATGTCCTCCCCATGGCCTTCAAAGTCCTACATGATCTTTGACAAAGTAGAAATAGTAATACAATGGAGAAAAGAGAGTCTTTTCAAAAAATGATCATGGAACAATTGGACAGACACATTCCACCCTGCCAAAAAAGAAAAATGAATATAGACACAGACCTTACACTCTTTACAAAAATTAACTCAAAATAGATCATCAATGTAAGTGTGAAATGCAAAACTAAAAAAAAAAAACCCTGGAAGATAACATAGTAGAAAATCTAGATGACTTTGTGTATGGTGATGACTTTTTGGATAAAACACCAAAGGCATAATCTCTGAAAGAAATAACTGACTAACCGAAATTCATTAAAATTAAAAATTCATGTTCAGTGAAAATGGTATCAAGAGAATGAGAAGACAGTCCACAAACTGGAAGAAAATATTTGTAAAAGATATAACTGATAAAGTACTCTTATTGAAAATATGCAAAGAACTCTCAAAACTCAACAATAAGAAAACAAATAACCCAATTAAGAGACCAAAAGATCTGAACAGATACCTCATCAAAGAATATATACAGATGGAAAATAAGCACATGTAATATATGTCAAATGCTTATATGCTCCATATCATAGGTAATCATGGAAATAACAATTAAAACAAAAGTGACATACCATTATAAATATATTAGAATTATCAAAATCTGGAACACTGGCAACACCACATGCTGGTGAGAAAATAGAGCAACAAGAACTCTAATTCATTGTTGTTGGGAATGCAAAATGGTATAGCCATTTGTGATACAGTTTGGCAGTTTCTTACAAAACTAAATATACTCTTACCATGCAGTCGTGATCCCTGATACTTTCCCCAGAAGAGCTGAAAACTTACATCCACACAAAAACCTGCACATCGATTTTATAGCAGCTTTATTCATAATTGACAAAACTTGGAAGAAACAAAGATGTCCTTCAGTAGGTAAATGAATAAATAAACTGTGGTCCATCTAGACAATGAATATTATCCAATGCTAAAAAATGAGTTATCAAGTCATAAAAAGACACAGAGGGACCTTAAATACATACTATTAAGCGAAAGAAGCCAGCCTGACAAGGACACACAGCGTATGATTCCAACTGTATGGTATTTTGAAAAAGGAAAAATGGCAGAGATAAAAAAAATAGTGGTTGCCAGGGAGTAGTAGGGAGCAAGGGATAAAAGGTGGAGCGTAGAGAATTTTTAGGGCAGTGAAACAATTCTGGAGATACTATAATGAAGGTAAAATGTTGTTACACATTTTTCTAAATCTATAGAATATCCAATACCAAGAATGAACCTAATATAAATTATATGCTTTGGCTGACAAAAATAACTCAGTGTAGGTTCATCAGTGTAACAGACGTGTCACTCTAGTGCAGGATGTTGATAGTGGGAAAGGATAAGGTTTAGAGGGATGGGAGGTGGGCAGGAGGTATATTAGAATGATCTTTCTGCTCAATTTTGCTGCTGACAAAAATTCAACTGTCAAGTTAAGAATAAAAAGGGGAAATTTATTTGACCCAAATTGAGGGTTGTAATCTGGGAAGCAGATTGTCAGAAAACTCTGAGAACTGTTCTGTCAGTTAGAAGGCACAGTCATATAGATTTTTAAGACAAAGAATGGAGCATCAAAATGACATACTGATATTTTACGTAAAGTTCACCAAGGATACACTGTCCAGGTAAGCACATACAAAGCAAGCAGTAAGTCAGCATGACCCGCTATAGAGCAGGAAAAGAATGTTCTTCTTTTAAAAACTTACATTGCTGGCAACAGAAGAAGAAAAAAATGATCTTTATGGTTAAGCAGGCACGCCCATCTTTGGCTAATGTGCAATGCAGAGGCACACTGCACTTTAAAGGGGAAGAGGAGAGGGCTGAACAAACACAGAAAGAATATTATGTTTAATTTTTTATTCTTCTGCCTTGAAATATGTTTTATTTTAGCTTTAAAATTTTTAAGAATTTTTTTTTCTCTTTTTGCTGGTGCACCTGCAGCATATGGAAGTTCACAGGTTGAATTGGAGCTGCAGTTGCCAGCCTACACCACAGCTCATGGCAACACCAGATCCCTGACCCCCTGAGCAAGGCCAGGGATTGAACTTGCATCCTCATGGATACCAGTAGAGTTCTGAACCCACTGAGCCACAATGGGAACTCCCAAATTTTATCAGTTGTGAGTCTAAAATTGCTTTAATATATAAAGTTCTTTTTTTTTTTTTTTTTTTTTTTTTTTTGGCCATGCCTGCAGCATGTGGAAGTTCTTGGCCCAGGGATCAAACCGAAATCATAGCAGTGACAGTGTTGAGTCGATGACCACTAGGCCACCAGGGAACTCCTGTGAAGTTCATTTAAAAGGGGAAAAAAAGAATGGGTTTCTTTTTTTGTCTCTTTAGAGCTGCACCTGAGGCATATGGAGGTTCCCAGGCTAGGGCTGCATCGGAGTTGTAGCCACTGGCCTACACCACAGCCATAGCAATGCCAGATCTGAGCCACATCTGCGAACTACACCACAGCTTACAACCATGCCGGATCCTTAACCCACTGATCGAGGCCAGGTATTGAACCTGCATCCTCATGGATGCTAGTCGGATTCTTTTCTGCTGAACCACGATGGGAACTCCATTTTTGTTTTTGCGCTTTTCTTGATATTTATAAATTCCTGTTTTAAAACATATCCACACTTCTAGTTAATTCTCAGTTAATCAGATGAAACCCTCTTACCTTGACAGTTGCATTCCATTCATATGTTCTTTCTTACATGGCAGTGTACACTTTCTTTCTTGGGTCCTTGAAGATCTTATCTGGCATACTCTAGCATCCATATTTGGTTTCAGCAGTACTTTCTGGTAAATAGCAAGAGAGGATATAATAAATTAAATTTTGGTCTCGATTCTTTCCTTCTTCCTGTATTCATGTCTTTTTAATGTAACTTTGAAATTCTTCCTACAAAAGATAAATACACTTCCTGTCTCTAGTGTTTAGACTTGTAGTCGGTGAGTTAGCAGACTTGATGCAGGTTATGTATTTGACTAGTTGGGCCACCACCATGCTTCTGTCATCGCCATGAGACAAGGCTGAGAGACACATAAAGCAAAGCCAGCTGGCCACATTTCATCTGACATGAAATGTGAAGCTAAGCTATGCCAGTGGACCCGAAAACTTGTGTTTAAGTTTTAAATTAGAGGAGTTTTCATTGTGGCTTCAGCACTAACGAATCTGATTGGTATCCATGAGGATGCGGGTTCAATCTCTGGCCTTGCTCAGTGAGTTAAGGATTCGCCATTGCCATGAGCTGTGGTGTAGGTCGCAGATATGGCTCAGATGTGGAGTTACTATGGCTGTGGCATGGGCCAGCAGCTGTAACTCCTATTCGACCCCTAGCCTGGGAAATTCCATATGCCACAAGTGGGTCCATAAAAAGCAAAAATAAAAAGTTTTGAATTAGAAAGAGTTTTCTGTTGTTTGACACAGAAGTTTTGAGTTCGTTATGCAGTAATGATTGACTATTACACAGGTCAAGTGCTAACTACTCTCCACTCTCGACTTCTTGGCAACTGCACCCCTGTCTGTATATATAATACATTCAATTTATTCATTCATTCATGCATTCATTCATTTATATTTTGAAAACTATTATTGAGTTTCTGCTCTGTGCCAGGTACTGCATGATCCAGATACTGGTTAGGGAGGCATATAAACATACATATCAGATACATATGTGGATTCAGGTATATGCATGTGTGTATATAAATTTTAGTATGTAAATGTATAATTTTCTTATTGCTACTTGTAACAAATTACCACAAACAGTTGCTTAAAACAACACAGATTTATGATCTTACAGTTCTATGGCTTAGAAGTCCAAAATTGGTCTCACTGGGCTAAAAATCAAGGTGTTGATAGAGTGGTATTTCTTTCTGGAGGTTCTAGAAAATAATCTATTTTCTTGCCTTTTTCAGCATCTAGTGACATCTTACTTTCCTTGGCTCATGGCCTTCTTCCTCCACCTTCAGAGTTATCCATGTCACCATTCTCTGGTTCTTCCACTTAAAAGCATCCTTGTGATTACGTTGGCCCACTCACATAATTCAGGATAATCTGTTCATCTCAAGGACAGCTGATTAGCAGCCATAATGATCTACACCTTAATTCTCCTTTGCCATGTAACCTAACATAGTCACAGGTTCCAAGGAGCAGGGTGTGGCATCATTGCCAGGGGAGTGGGGGGGCTTTTTTTTGTCGCCACAATATATAAAGCCATAATAAGTCCACACGTTGTCAGATTTCATCAATGTATCTTTAAATTCTCTGAAAATAAAAATCAAAGTTTGAGAATATTTAGAAAAAGGTGCATAATGCTATATATTAAGTTCCTGCGAACAGATGTATTTTGGAATTCAAAACTTTTTAGGATTTGAAAGTTAATTATAAAGATTGCATACCCAGTGATATCTGTAGCCGTATTCCATATTCAAACACTTTAATCTTATGCAGCAGATGTATGAATATTCACCCCAAGTGGAATAAATAAAGACTATAAATAGCTCCATGACAGTTGAGGCCAAGATTTGTCACAAAATGTGTTCTGCTTGGGTCAGAATTTTGTTGTTATAGGAGCTATGAAAAAAACCTTAGTTTTGAACTTTTGGGGATTATAAAAGTGCAGATTATGTGTATGCAGAAAATATAGCAGGAAATATGTAAAAATATTAACAGTCGATTAATACTTTCTGTACATTCCCAATTTTCTGAAAATATTCACATAAATATTATTTTTTAATATTTTAATAAAATTTACCCAAAAAAGTGCACTCCATAGAAAAATGTGTAACACCATGAATTTTCATAAGGTAAAAACGTTGTGTAACCAGCATCCAGATCAAGCAAAACATTTCTGAAAGTCCAGAAGCTCCTTTCTGCCCCCTGTAGGTGTTCCTCTAATACTAGTACCTAAGGGGTACTCCTCTCTGCTTTCATCATAGATTGTTTTGCCTGTTTTTGAACTTTACAAAAATGGAACCACAAAATATATATTCTTTCATGTCAGGCTTATTTGCCTTAATATTATCTGTGTAAAATTAGCATTATTATCGTAGGTAGTTGCAAATTTGTTTGTTTTTTTTAATTCTCAAGGTCTTAAGTAGTACTCTATTTTCTGAACATGGATGGTTTGTTTATCCATTTTAGTGTTAATAGACGTTTGACTTGTTTCCTCTGGGGGGGGTATTAAAATTAGTGCTATTATAACATTCTTGGTAAACCTACGTGCGTATTTCTGTTGGGTGTATACCTAGGAGTAGAATTTCTACGCTATAAGGTTTCAAATACTCAACTTTAGTGGATATTGCCAAGTAATTTTCCAAAATTATTGTATCCATATATGGTTTGTATAATTAGGAAAAAATTAAAATATAATACAAGGGAAAAAATATATTTATTTCCTTGAAATGGGACTTGATTTTACCACTAAAGATGTATGTTTCAGACCTGGCCCTACACTACCTAACTGAATTTGGGCAAGACACTTATCCTCTCAGGTCTAGGTTAGCTTTATTTATTTATTTATTTATTTTGTCTTTTTTTGCCTTTATGTAGAGCCGCACCCGCGGCATATGGAGGTTCCCAGCCTAGGGGTCTAACAGGAGCTGTAGTCGCCGGCCTTCGCCACAGCCACAGCAACGCAGGATCCGAGCCGCGTCTGCAACCTACACCACAGCTCACGGCAACGCCGGATCCTTAACCCACTGAGCAAGGCCAGGGATCGAACCCGCAACCTCATGGTTCTTAGTTGGATTCGTTAACCACTGAGCCAAGAAGGGAACTCCCCTAGGTTAGCTTTAAACTAGAAGTTTGGAATTGATGGCTGCCTGAGATCAATCCAAAATCTGAGTCTGTGAGAAAGAGTGGAACCGAGGCTCTACAAGGTTGATATGATAATATTGCTGCTTCCATGGTACCATGCAACCTCCCCTTCCAGAGCCTGAGGCTGAAACATGCTATCTCATGCTATAGCTTGTTACCTAGAGTGTCTTTTAAAATGTACGCCTCATGCTATAGCTTATAAAATTTATAAAATGTATGTGTCATAAATTTATATCTCATGCCATAGCCTGTTCCTTACAGTATCTTTTAAAATTTTTCAGTTCCCTTTGTTTTACTGGACCAGTACTTAGGCTTTGACGTGCATTGATTTGAAATTTAAGAAGAGAAGCCAAAGATCAGGACTAAGGGAGATTTAGAAAACTAGCATGAATATTAAAGTAGAGCTGCCTTCAAATGCCCTGGGACAGAGAGACTCAAATGGATGAAGTTAACAGTGACAGTTGCTGAAAGTAGCACTGACAGGGTGAAGATGAAAAAGGATTTGTGGCATTTGACCATTTAAATTTCACTAATCTTGGGAAAAAAGTAATTTTCCTACAATAGAAGCAGTCTAAATTCATATTTTCTGAAACTATAAGTTCCCAAACATGCTTACAAATGTGCAGCCCGCTCCTCAGTCCCACTGAATTTGAATTTGTAACAGTTTATTATTAGGCTACCAAATAAGTGTCTATTCATGGGCTAAAATTTGGAAAATGCTAATATAGTATAGAACTTCCAGAAGGATAAAAAAGAATGATAAGAAGAAAGCTTTAAGAGAATGCACCATTGAGATTTAGTAGTTTTATTTTATTTATTCGTCCATTCAGTCTCTCGCTTATTTATTCTGTAGACATTTATTGTTGTGCCGGTTATGTGTTCGGTACACACTAGGCGGTCAGGGTTAAAATCTCCAAAAAATAGGATCCATCTCTTGAGAACTTTACCGTCTAACCTAGGGAGACAGACACATAACAGTACATCCAGCAGAGGATTTATGGGGGTTGTGAAAGAAGCACATACAGGATGCATGAGGTACCTGAGAATAGAGGGGCCCTTCTGCTGTGGAAAGGTAGAAAAAGGTAGATGTTATGCAGAGAGTGTTGGTTTTCTAGAGGTAGAGGTGTAGAGTTGAGGTGAATGTAGAAAGACAATGTTTTAGTCAAAACTAATCTATGGGCATTAAATTTCAATTAAGCAAAATGAATAAATTCTAGAGATTGGCTATACAACAATGTGTCTATGGTCTGAATAGTCTATGTGCACTTAAAATTCTGGTAAAATTCTCATACTAAGTGCTCGTAACACAGTAAAAAAAGATTTTTTAAAAAAAGAAAGATTAATCTCTGCAGAACAAAAACAGGTTGGCCTCTTAAGCATGGCACATTGATGTCTTTGCTCTCTCTGCCTCTTTCTCTAGGACAGCATAGCCTCTCAATTCTCCTTCTTCCCAGTCTTCTCACTTGTCTTCCTCAAGAATCTTATTTTCTGCTTTGGCATCATTTAAGTAACCATGTTGCTTTGGCTTGCTAGTGCCAAATAAAATCACTTTAAATGATCCTTCTGTTTGCATGACCACTTCTGGTTTTGTCCCTTGCTGTCTCTATATAGCCTGAGGTTGTCCTGCATAGTCCTTCAACATCCCAAATCCTGGAAAAGAGAATCCTGTCAGCCCTGGTCATATCAGTCACCCACACTGATATAGGCAGTTATGCCCAGATGGAGAGCAGCTGCCGCACATGGAAGTTCCCAGGCTAGGGGTAGAATCCGAGCTGCAGCTGCTGACCTATACCACAGGCACAGCAACTCCAGATCCTTAACCCACTGAGCAAGGCCAGAGATCAAACCTGCATCCTCATGAATACTTTTCAAATTCATTTCTGCTGCACCACAATGGGAACTCCTAAGGCCAATTGATGTAGAGACTTTTTCCCCTCCCCAGGGATTATGCATTCTCACAAGGAGGACTTGTGGGCACTCAGACAATGATAAGTGAGTTGATATTTATCATTTGAGCAAAGTAGGAAAAGAAAAAATAAATGATGAGACAGAGGTGACATAGAAGGACATGTTCAAGAAAATGTGAGCACTTGTCTATCATTTAGATCAGAGAATGCTGTTCTATGCAGTTAACTAGAAAATAGGTTGGAAAAGAAAGTATTTGTCAATGCTTCAAATTTTATGACTAAAGAAGAATATCTGGCATAAAGTCGCTGTTCCTGAAAGGGCAGGCACCAAAAGAAGTAGGTCAATGAATTTGCACTAAAAAGAAAACTTAAAGATGTGAAAGATAACTTTGAGAGTGGTATCGTTTTTATACCCTGCACTGTGGGAACTGCCTGCTAATTTCACTCATTAAAATTCCAAATATGGTTTTCAGAAAGGTATTTTCTTTCTATACTCTTATTGTGGCTAAATATGACTCTGGATTCCAAATCACTACTGGTGCTTGCTAATTTGCTATCTAGTGTGTACCTTTTGCAAGTTTTTTAATTAAACAGAGTTAAGTTTCTGGTAACAGGAGAGAAGACCTCTGCAGAAATACACATCAAACATTTTGGAGAATGTTGAAAAATTTTGAAGGTACAAACCACAAGGGACTTCCTCTTGCTTAGCCCTGCCATGGCAATAGACAAAAGATTAAGTAATATTGCATATATTATTGGCTGGGTCAATGTGAAAAAAATATCCTGCCACACTCTTGTTCTAGAGATTTGCTTAGCTTGTCTAGGCCATGGCTAAAATGGTTTCTAAAGTCCTTTAAATGTACATTTGCTGGTGGTCTGGTTTTTAATAAAATTGAATGTTCTAAAGGAAGGATCTCTTTGCCCACGTTAGATCTTAATTATTTTAAATGTCTATTTGAAGATTGAAAATACTTAAATTTAAGTAAAAAGTATTAGCTGTTTTATTCTTCTTACAAATGAAGGAATTTCTTCCATCATATTTCAATTGTCTACGTCACTGAATTTAATTTCTAATCACTAAAAGTTCAATCTGGGATAAACTCAGATCCTAGGTATTAAGTTTGCTTAGCCCTTGAAATCTAGCCTTCTTAGCAAAAAGTCTCTGAGCTTTGATTATTTTAATTGCTTTTATTATGAAAATATTTATTCCCCTTCCAAATAAACCCAATTTAGAAATAGAATTCTTCGTCCGGTATTCAGCATAGGGAAATCTAAACTATGTTATTTTTTACCTTTTTTTTTCTTTATAGGGCCTCACCCTCAGAATGTGTAAGTTCCTAGGATAGGGATTCAATCAGATCGACAGCTGGCAGCTTATACCGAAGCCACAGCAACACCAGATCCGAGCCACATCTTTGACCTACACCACAGCTCACAGCAATGCCAGGTTCTTAACCCATTGAGAAGGGCCAGGGATTGAACCCTTATACTCATGGATACTAGTCAGATTCATTACCACTGAGACACAACGGGAGCTCCTAAACTATGTTATTTTTATAAACAGACGTTTACAGTAATCTATCCTTGGGGAGAGGGTGTCAGGTTGTATGCTCCACTGCCCTTACTCCAAATTTCTCAGTGACAGAAATCATGACTGGTCCAGTTTGCGTCTGGTTGGATTACTACCAACTCATCAGCTCTGATCACTGACTTAAAGATGAACAAATGCAAATTGAAAGTTTAGAAAAAACAAATGTATTTAGATAATTTTGGAGTTTGCATATTTATCTGCAAGCATCAATGATTTTGTTGTAGCCTGAACTGAAAAACACTTCACCAAGTAATAAGAAAAACACCTATCTGTAAACCAAAGGCTGTAGCAGCCACAGTTTTCTTCCTGTGCATGCACAATGCAGAAATACTAGGTTTAGCATTTAGATGTTTCCTCTCTTGCCCTTCTTCTAGTTCGTTCTCCACATAGCATCCAAGTTCTATAAACACCTACATATAATATTTAGAATAAAATACAAAAACCACACTTTGGCCTGTAAAACCTTACATGTTTGGCACTTGCCTCTTCTCTGGCCTCATCTCAGGACACTCTCTGCCTTAATAAATTAAGTGACATGAGCTGATTCTCTGGGTTTTGAAGATGCCAAGAGTCTAGTATTATTTCTTCTGCCCATAATGCTCTTCTCACTCTTCTTAGCATGGCTAGTACTTTCTCATTTTTCAGGTCTCATCTCAAAGCTCATCTCAAAGAAGGCATATGTTGTGCCACATTTAAAGTAAGGTCCTTTTTATTTCCTTTGTAATCACATCTTGTAAGCATCCATGAGTACGTGCTCATGGCACATTTGTAGGGCAAGGCACAGAATAGACGGTCAGGAAAAAATTTAACAAATGAATGAAAGAATAAAAAATAATTATGATGAGCATGAATTGAGCATTTGTCTCTTCTTGAGATGCAATCATTCCTAATAAATTGCCAGAATAACTTATACAAATGAGAACAGTTTTGGCAGATAATTTCCTTAATAATACTTAAATACTCTGCATCTATTTCAAAGAGAATAAAATGAACTTCCAAAAACCTGGTGAAAAACTCTTCTTATAGTCAAGAACTAGGACAAAGTTTGTGTCTTCACATGTCTTATACAATTTTGTATAAAATGATTAGAACTATAAAATTTAAAGTTTCCTTTTGGTGACACAGCCAAGTAACTCAGGTATGAACTCTGGTATAATTTTTCTCTGCTTCCCTCTTTCCTCTTCCCCCTTTTATATTTTATTTGTTACTACTGTAGTCTCTATACCTAAGATTCTGGTCAGCAATTACAATGTGTGGGGATTTCCCACTGTGATGCAATGGAAACAAAGCCAACTAGAATCCATGAGCATGCGGGTTCAGTCCCTGGCCTCACTCAGTGTGGTTGGGGATCTGGTGTGGCTGTGAGCTTTGGTGTAGGTCGAGGACGAGGCTCAGCTCCTGCATTGCTGTGGCTGTGGTGTAGGCTGGCAGCTATAGCTCTGATTCAACCCATAGCCTGAGAACTTCCATATGCTGCAGTGCGGTCCTAAAAAGCAAAACAACAACAACAAAAAAACAATTACAGTGTGTGGCAGTTTTCTCGCCACACCATCAAGCAATTAAGGGGACACCAGTTGGGTGTCCTACAATTCAACTCAATTCTGACACTAGCTACCTTGAGATAGCCCCAGATCTCACAGGTTAGGGGCTCAATCCCACTAGACTCCCCACCTCCTCAAACTTGAGATACCAATTGCATTCCAGGTTTTCATCTGTGCTTCTGACTGTTGGGATATAGATCAGGGATGCCCAGGTCCTCCTCTACTCCTTTGAATTTTATCAGAAGTTTTTTGTGCATCTATTGAAGTTGTTATCGGTTTTAATTTGCTAGAATGGCTAACAGAAACCGGAGAAACATTTCAGAGATCTTCCATGTCCTCTCTGAGCTTGCCATTCTCCCTGAATCTCCATATGCTCACCAACCAGAAAGCTCTCAGAAGCTCATCTCCTTGGGTTTTTATGGTGTCTTCATTACATAGGGATTACTGATGAAATTGTTAGTCATTGGTGATTGGTCTTCATTTTCAGCCTAGTTCTCTCCCCCAGAGGTTTGTGTGTGGGGGTTGGGGTGGGATGTAACTGGAGGCTTCAACCCTCTAATCACAGGGTTAGTTCTTCTGGTCAACAGCCCTGTCCTTAGGGATTTTCCAAAAGTGCCTCGTTAACATAACAAAAGACACCTTCACAGCTCTCTTCACTAAGGAAATTCTTAACCACTTCCTCCTAGGATTTCTCTGACTGGAACAGGGCCCAAAACCAAATATGTAGTTCTTATAGGTCACAATATCACACCAGACTTTGGATATGGCTTTTTAAAGATTATGATTGAGTGGGACAGGGATCTTGATCTCCCAAATTCTAAATTTGGAAGACCCTCAGTGTTTACCAGTATTCTCTGACTCCCAGGTAAATGTTCCTGGAAATGGAACCTAGCCTGTTGAAAGGTTATCAGTAGTCAGTTTAAGAAAGAAATGAAAAATTTTATTTGAGCCAACCTGAGGATTATAATCTAGGAGCCTGTCTCTCAGAGACCTCTGAGAACTCTTCCAAAGAGATAAAGGGGAGGCTGGTGATGTGTGGCTGTGATGATGGGGTACATGCATTTAAGCACCCATCTACTTATAAGGTTAGTATTCTCAAGTAACAAATATCTTAATTAATGGTTTTTATGCTTTTCCAAGTATGGGAATTTGTAAGAAATTGCGTTCATAAAACTTTCTCCTAAAAATATTTATCTACCCAGTTCTGAAGGTTTCCCAGCACACAAAGTGCCTCATATCGATCTTTGCCCTGAATTTTTTTCAGGGTGAATGGTAGGTCAGCAACTACAGTGGCTAATTACTTAATTCTTATAGAACTGAATTGTGAGAAATATTCTTTATTTTACAAGCTCCCTTTACTTTCAGCTGAGGTCTGGGAGGCATTGCATAACCAGCTTGTCTCACACTGACAATGCTCATTCCCAGGTCAGGTGAGGATTTCATTGATAACCCCCTTAATGTGCTTTTACTGAGCTAGACCCTGTTAACAGTAGTCAATTGCCTCTGGATCACATGTCTTACTAGTTTGTTATAGCCCAGGAAATGGCTCCCTCTTGCTGCTTCTTCCCATATCTAGAATTACACTATTACAATAATTGATCTTGTAGAACTACATATTTGGTCAATCATCTCAAGTCACCTAGTCATCATTATTTTTATTGGAGGCTCAGTCACATATTTGGTAACGTGAGAAAAAATAATCTTGTAAAATAGAATAAAGTAATATAGCTAAGAACAATTATAAGGTCATACATGAGTATTTAAGCTAAGAACTTCCATTTGGTGTGGCTCAGCATCTCCCCAGGCATCTGACCAGTCTGCTCTACAGACCAGTTGCTATCTTATAGGGAAAGGATCTACTGGCATTTTACCTACAGCTCACTAAAGATATCAGCATGCACTAAGTGAGTGGTGGGTCCTTATGACCTCTTACAGGATTAAGAAAGGAATGTTATCTTCTAATAAGTTACGTGGCTGGTACTGGAAGAAAAAAAAATCGATTATAATTGAGCAGATGTTTTTGCCATTGGGAAAATCTGGTTAATGCATAATGCACAGTAGATGGAAGGGAGAGGGAAAATGGGCAGAGAAAACAATTTTTGTTCATATTTTTCTTGTTCTTGGAGTCTTTCTTGTTCTTGGAGTTTCCCTAGTCAGAAACGAATCTGACTAGGATCCATGAGGATGCAGGTTTGATCCCTGGCCTTGCTCAGTAGATTAAGGCTCTGGTGTTGCCATGAGCTCTGATGTAGGTTGCAGATGCGACTTGTTGCTGTGGCTGTGGTGTAGGCCAGAGGCTACAGCTCCGACTTGATGCCTAGCATGGGAAATTCCATATGCCTTGGGTGTGGCCCTAAAAAGCAAAAAAAAAAAAAAAAAAAAAAAATTTCTTGTCTAGACTTAAAATACTAATTTTTATATCATTAGGCCTTATCCCCTCTTCACTGGATCTCACATCTACCTGCTTGTTCCAACCACAACATAAGGTATTTATTTTCTTTATTGAAAGTTCTTGTAAATAATTTTATGTAGTAATTAAATTTAAGTCAAAAAAGAGAATTATTTACTGTCTTCACGTACACAACCGTGATTTAGTTTTCCTCAAAAATTTCTAAAGTAACAGAGAAATAAATATATACAATATATAGGTATAAGTTTAAATATCATATGTAACTATATGAAACCACATTTCTTTAGCCATATTGATGGAAAAAAAACAGTAATTTAGTATGATTATACTAAAACTTAACCACTTCCCCTACATAAAGTGCTTACATGATTATTACGCTATGCCATAGGTTATAAGCTTCCAAGATATTTATGAGTGTTAAAAGAAGTAGCATACAGGCTATTCCAAAGGAATTTTTTTAGTTTCTACTACGTCACATGGCTCATTTCTCTTCAATATTTTGGTGAAGTAGAAATCAATATTACATGTAAGTAGCTCTATCATTGGGAATGTTTACCAAAACAAGTGCAGTAACATGACCTTGACGTGATCAAATTGCATGCCTCAAGCCCCAAGGGCAGACTATACATTTTTGTTCTATGCTGAATATACATATTATAATTGCAAAGTCAGACAGCGAAATTTTCACACTGACACCAAAAATAGATCTCATTTTTATTGAAATACGCAGGAACATTTGACATGTGAATGTGTTAGAGGGCATGGTCAGGGCAATAACCACAGCTTACAGGGCTGAAGGGCGATCGAGGCAATAGCTTGATAAGAGTTGATGCTCTACACACATTGTGAGCTATTGCCACGCTGTGAGAGTGAATGTCCTGTAACACTTGTGGACTTGTTTCACGTCGTAGTGGGTCTTTTAATCCCTTCAAGTTTGCAGTAGCTATTGAACTATTTCAAAGCGTGACACGAACGCGGAAGTGTTGAAAACCTAGTGTAAACTGTCCATTAAAAAGAAGAAAGCCATGGTCTGGGTATTTCTCCAAAATATAAGTGAATTTTATTTCAAACCTTTGTGTAGTCTAAGTCAGACATAATCCCCTTATGCCTCATTGTCTCTAGAGAATCCCCTTTGCCAAATTCCATCCAGCATACGATAGAAGAAACACTCAAGAGTAACATCACTTTTTTTTTTTTCTGGAGATTTTAAAGCAAATCAGAGACATTATATTATTTCACTAGTAAATACTTGAGTATCTATATCTAACAGATAAGGAATCAAAAAACAAAGATGTAATCACGATGTATTTATCTCTCCATACGCATGGAGGACTGGTTTCAGGACCGCTATGGATACCAGATTTCTTCCTTCTTGTGTCAATCCTAAATAACTAGGACCTCATCAATCTAAAAATCTTCTTCACAGCAAAGAAATAATATTTAAAATATGTAAGGAAAATATATACCCAAATAATAATAATAATAATCCAAATTGAAAAATAAAGAAGGGACCAGAAAAGACATTTCTTTAAAGAAGACATGCTACTGACGTATATGAAATGATTGGCCAATGGATACCTGCTGTATAGCACAGAGAACTCTACCCAGTATTCTGTGAAAATCTATGTGGGAAAAGAATCTGAAAGACAATGGCTGTGTGTACATGTGTAACTGAATCACTTTGTTGCACAGCAGAAATTATCACCACATTGTAAATCAAATATACTCCAATAAAACTAAAAAAATGGAAAAAAAAGACATACAAATGCCAACAGAAACATGAAAAGATGCTCAACATCATTAATAATCAGGGAAATGCAAATCAAAACCACAATCGGAGTTCTCGTTGTGTGATGCAGCAGAAACGAATCCGACTGGGAACCATGAGGTGTGGGTTCGATCCCTGGCCTCATTCTGTGGGTTAAGGATCCGTGGTTGCCATGAGCTGCGGTGTAGGTCGCAGACACGGCTCTAATCCCGCATTGCCTGTGGCTGTGGCTAGGCGAGCAGCAGTAACTACAATCCAACCCCTAGCCTGGGAACCTCCATATGCCGTGGGTGTAGCCCTAAAAAGCAAAAAAAAAAAAAAAAAAAAAATCCACAATCACCTCCGGCCTAAGATGGCTATTATTAAAAATGAAAATAAGTGCAGGTAAGGATATAGAAAAAAGGGAACACTGTTGGTAGGAATGTAAAATGGTATAGTCTTAATGGGAAAAAGTTGGAGTCTCCTCAAAAATTAATGAATAAAACTGCAATATGATTCAGCAACCCCGTTCTGGGTATCCAACCAAAGGAATACAAATCAAGATCTCAAAGAGATACCTGCACTCTCATGTTCATTGCAGCATTATTTACTATAGCTAGGCTATGTAAACAACCTAACACTCATCAACAATGAATGGATTTAAAATGTTGTATATAAAAAAGATGGGAATTAATCAGCTTTAAAAAAGAAGGAAATCCTGTTGTTTGTAACAACATGGGTGAACCTGGAGGACATCTTGCTAAGTGAAATAAACTTGACACAGAAAGACAAATACTTTATGATCTCACTTATATGTGGAATCTAAAATAGTCATACCCATAGAGACAGAGAGTAGAATGTTGGTTGCTAGGAAAGGAGGGGAAAATGGAGAAGTTATTGTCAAAAGGGTTAAACTTCAGTCACTCAAGATAAGTTCTGAAGATTTACTATGTAACATAGTGCCTTTAGCTAATAATGTCTTGTATACTTAAAATTTACTAAAGTAGATCTTATGTTAAGTGTTTTTAACCACACACATACACCTTATGATAATAAAGAGAGCAGGAAGAAATGCTGGGAGGTGATAGATATATTTATTGTCTTGATAGTAGTGATGGATTCATCAGTTATACACTTTTCCCCAAATTCATCAAGTTGTATGTATTAAATATATATATACATATATATATGTTCATAATCTGATAGAAGTACTCTTGTACATAACAAGTTCCGTTTCTTTTGTTACTTTTAAGATTGTCTCTTGTCTTTAGCTTTTAACAATTAGAGTGTTGGAGTGGTATCTCTTTGGTTCATGTTATTTGGAAATCTCTGACCTCGATGAACATCTTTATGACCATTATTTAGAATTCTTTATCAGCTGTATCATATATCTCCATTTCATTGATATCTGTTTCTGGAGATTTTTCTTGTTCTTTCACTTGGACCATAATCCCGCTTCCTTATTTTCCTTGATATTTATGCTGGGTTTTGTACTTTAGATAAGACAGCCATCTTTCCCAGTTTTGACAGAGTATGTTTTGGTAGGAAATGAAACTTCCCAGTCAGCCCAGTCCAAACTCCTGTCTAAGTGGACTTTTTTGATCTTAGTGTCTCCCAGTAGTTGACAGTGTACCAAGACACAACCATGTCCCAACAGGTAAGATTGAAGTCAGCACCTAGATGCAGGCTGATTAGAAACCATACCCTCTCTGGTAGCAGCTGGGCAAGTAGGTAGTTAAGCCCTTTCCAGGGAGAAACTTGGAGATGGATGTTTCTGCTTGCTCCTTCCATGCTAAGTTTAGGTGTATAGTGGGGCAGGGGTGGGGTTATTCCTGTACCTATTTAAAAACCGCTTATTTGTTTGATATAGTCCATGGGATGCATAAATACAAACCCTGTTGGCTTTCAGAGCCAGGTAATGGGGAAACCTGCCTCTAGAGTGGCGGTTGCAGATGCTGTGGTGCCAGATGTGTGTACTGGCTCCTTCCAGAGAGATACTAGCAACTTGGAGGAGATCAGAGAGAGAATGCAGAGGAAATGTCTCCAGGGAGGTTACAACTGGATTCTAGATGCATATCACAGTTAGAAGCCAGACTCAGACAGCAGCTTATGCAGTATGCGGTTAGACCTCTTTCAGGGAAAGCCTGGGAAACGGGCTGCTTCCTCTGCACTGAGTGCTGGGGGAACATGGTGATTGCTAGTGTGCCCCATTAACTGCATCTCCATTTACTGTAGTCCTGCGGGTCTCATGGATTACATATCCCGCTGACTTTCAGAGCTCAGTGTTTTTGGGCGCAACCTTCAGTTTCAGAGTCTTTTTTTTTTTTTGATCTTTTAGAGCTGCACCCATGGCATAGGGATGTTCCCAGGATAGGGGTCCAGTCGGAGCTGTAACTGCCAACCTACACCACAGCTGCAGCACTGCAGGATCTGAGCCATGTCTGTAACCTACACCACAGCTCACAGCAATGCTGGATCCCTGACCCACTGAGCAAGGCCAGGGATCAAGTCTATATCCTCACGGATACTAGATTCGTTTCTGCTGTACCACAATGGAAAATCCTGAGAGTCTTAAAAGTGGGGCACTACATGCTCCCCTGCTCCTCAAGAAGCTGAGAGTTGGGGGTTCCATCCTGATTGCATGACTCTTTGCTGGAGTGGGATTTATGGCAAGAGTGTGTCTCAGCCTTTCCTATTCATTTAACTGTGAATGTTTTCTTGTTTACCCAATGTGTAGGAATCACTCAGCTCGTTTTCAAATTTCTTTTGAAAAGAATTTCTCCGTATGTAGCTATGAATTTGGTTCATCCAGGGGAGGAAGGAAGTTAGGAGCCTTCCCTCCTAACTTGGCCAATTCTATATACAGCTTTTAACATGTCAATCATCCCTCAATAAAATGACTATTTTTCCTAAAGTATATGTAGGGCTATGAAGTATACAAAGGCAGACAAGTGGAAAAGAGTGAATAATATATGTGGAGTGAATTACAGGTGGGGAGAGAAATATTAGAGCAATCAAGAATATTAATTGCATTTTAAAGGTATTTTGATAAAAAATATGATTCTAGATTTTAAGTATTAATAATCAAATTTCTTCCCTCTCATGAATTTTATGATACAACCATTTGTCTTTTAAAGCCATTAAAATGGTCTTGTTGGGGAAGTTTACATTGTGGCTCAGTGGTAATGAACCTGACTAGTATCCATGAGGACACGGGTTTGATCCCTAGTGGGTTCATTCAGTGGGTTAAGGATCTGGCTTTGCCATGAGATGTGGTGTAGGTCACAGACATGGCTCAGATCCTGTGTTGCTGCAGCAGGCAGCTGCAGTGGCAACTCCAATTCGACTCCTAGCCTGGGAACTTTCATATGCCACAGGTACGGCCATAAAAACTAAAAAAAAAAAAAAAAAAGACAAAACGGCCTTGTTGGCATGTAGGAAACTTTTTTATTATATAAAAGGAGGGATGATGGAGGAGAAAATGAGCGAGGGCATGGTGGACAATTCATATGTTTAACTCATTTCAAAGCCACCATAGGTAGGCTAATTTTTGCATTCTTCCCCATTCAATTCTCAAGCTTGAGTGTTACAAACAATTAACGGTTCCTAGACAATGATGCTAACTTCCAATGAGTAATACGTGTTGGATTCCTTAGGAGCAGACTCTGAGATGGATATTAACAGACAAATCACGTTTATTAGGACATGGTCTTGAAATCCAAATTTTTGGAAGAGAAAGAAGAAAAGCAAGTTTGGGTAGAGGGAGAAGTCAAAGCACTGTGTGTCTTCAATGAAGGCTCAGTCAACCTTATAGGACTTTTTTTTTTTTTCTTTTAGGTGTGCTCACAGCTTGCAGAAGTACTTGGTCCAGTGATTGAACCTGAGCCACAGCAGTGACAATACCAAATTCTTAACTACTAGGTCACCAGAGAACTCCCAGGATATTCTTAAGATGTAAGTTGGGATAAGAGGGCCAGACCTTTCTACTGCCATTCATCAGTCATTTGCTACTCCTCTTTTCTCCAGAAAGGGGACATGACATTGAGGAATATGACTTTCTTTAGCTGAGGCAATCCCTGAAAGAGGCAGACAGCTGGAAGCAATCTTCTGGCAGCAGTTTCAAAAGCTCAGGAAACCTTTATTCTTGAAGGAGAATCTGGTCAGTGTATCACGATAGGTTTAACTGGTGATGACTGAAACTGCAGCTGCACTTGTAGATATTTCTGTTACTAAGTGAAACAATATGGGCCCTGGAACTTTGTTTCCAAATATCGGTTTGGAATCAATGTTGATACTGATTCCAATTCATTTATCTGCTTTTTAGTCTAGTGAACTGGAATCTCTTGGAAAGTTCATAAATCTATACTTTTGCACAGACCCCCAATGATCATACTATAGGCCATCCACAGATCTTCATTTTGGAATCACCAGTTGTGGTTTCATAGGCAGCTGTGAGTCTGTAATTCTGGCCAACATGATGTTAGTAGAGGTATGTGTACAACTTCTGGATCTTGTCCTTAAAAGGAAGGGGCATACATTCCCCTTCTCCTATTCCCCTTTCTTGCTGATTTGAATGAGTAAGAGGGAACCATCATTGACTACAGACAGAAGATGAAAGATTAATGTTGAGAAAGTCAGAGCAACAATATGGAAGATACTAAGGGCAGCTATATCTGTTCCAGATCACCTATTGAGTTTTGTGCGTGAAAGAAATGAGACTCTGATTTTTTGAGTCTCTGTTATTTGGGTCTTATATAATCAGTTTAATTCCTAATAATACAGATAGTGGGCCATCACACCCAAAGTAAGAACATTCTGTTGTACTTTGTTCCTCTAACCTAGGAAATAGACAGATTGGATTTTGGAAATATCATGAAACCTTATATGGCTGTCTTTCTTAAACCCTTTCACCAGATGGCCTAAGAACTTCTAACTCTGGAAGAACTTTGACCAAAGGACAGCTGTTGCATTATCAAGATTTCAGAAAAATCTGCCTTGATTTTACTCTTATAAACTGTGCTGATATAATGGTTCTAGAAGAACCTGTAGCAGAAAAATAAAACTTAGTGGAGCCAATGACAAATTCTAATATAATCATAGCAATAGAAGCCTTGGGAGCAAGACAACATCACCTTCCAGAGCAGCTATGCTATTTTCTATAAATCCTAGCTTTCTACTGGTATCTGGCAACAAAAGGTAACTATGAACCAAAGGAACTCATCCTGGACTGGGCACTATCCTATCCATATCGCAGCAGCAATCAGAAGTCATATACACAGGATGGGTCCCATGATCCATTCAGGTCTGACAGGAAGAATTCAGACCAGTTTCTTACTGCCTGCAATATTATACCACCTATCCTGCTGCCACCTTTGTTTGACTTTATGCCTTTTACTTGGCAGGGTGGTGGCGGGGGTGGGGGGGGTACTTGATTATGGCCAGTTGGCATGGGATGAAAAGACTGAAGGCTGGATTACCAATGACCCCAGAATCAGTGAAAAGTAAATTCTATATGGCATTATAGTCTATCTCAGGCACAGCCGTGGACAACAACTAGAAAAGAAATATCTCATTTGCTTTTGTGTTTGGTAGAAGATTGGCTTGAAGATTCAGGATTTACACTGATTCCTTGGAAGTAGCAGATAATTTACAGAGATAACCGATGACTCAAAAGAAGCAAAATTCAAGGAAGATACAAAGTAGAGAGAAATCATTTGAGTCATCAGACTAGATCCAAGTCTAATAAGTGGATGCTTACCAGAGGTTCCTTACTGAGGTTTTCATGAGAGAATCAGGTAATAATCATTATGTGTTTTAACTATGATTGTCATGGTCTGTGATTGTCAGTATATCTTCTTTCTCATCTTGTCCTATAGTTGCTAAATGAGTGTTGATTTGTCAACTGGCACCTGTACAGAGAGGGCAAGGGAAGACTGAAGGAAGAGGTGGACCACTGCAGATTGGTAGGTGGCAGGTTTTAATTAACAAGGGAACCTACTTACAAGGCTTTTCTTGGGTGTCACAGGACAAGTGGTCTCTGCACCCACCTTCCAGAATCTGGTGTTGCTGTGGCTGTGGTGTAGGCCAGCGGCTACAACTGTGTTTTGACCCCTAGCCTGGGAACCTCTATATGCTGTGGGTGCACCCCAAAAAAAGACCAAGAAAAAAGTACCTGTAATATCCACCTGTATTTAGCAATTATTTTGCAATTATTTTGTTGGCAGTTACCAATATAGTAACATACCAGTTTTCTTTCCCCACCATTGGACATACTGTGATGACAGTTAAATTCACCAATAGTCCCAGTCATATAAAAAGGTAAGTAGTACATAAATGGATTATGATAAATTGGGTTTGGGAAGGGAATAAGAGTGCTAATAATTGTACATGGCTTACATATGTACACTAGGTTGCACAAGGCACATTTGGAAATATATGTGTAGGAAGAAGGATATGTGCTTGAGGCAGCAAAGTGGTAGAATGTACTGCAGACAAGAGTCATAATATTATTGAACCTCGACTTCTAGCGAACTACTCAATGGTATACAAAATACAAAATCGAGAAGTGAGTTAGAGGGAGTGACATTTAGTTTAGTTTTGGTCTTGCTGATTTGTGGTATCTATAGAATGTTCAGTTAGAGATGTAAATTCAGAGTTGTATCAATGTGTCTGTAATTCAAAGAAGAAGTTGGGGCTGGAGATAGAGATCGGAAATTCTCAATGTATAAACCCGCCTACCTGTGCTGCTGAAATTGTCCAAGGAGTTTCAGTAAAATGAAAAGAGGAACAGGACACAGCTATGGAGAACTCAGATTTTAAAAGCCTGGCAAAAGGGAAGGTGCCCACAGAATGTAGGTGTGCTAATTTAAAATGATGTCACAGAAGCAGCAAGAAAAACATTTCAAGAAAGGAAGAGTAAAAATGGTATCAGTCCCCATAGGAAAAAATATATATAAGAAAGCTACAGGTGTCCTAAGCAGAAGGAGTTGTCATAGGATGAGTGGGATGATAAACAAAAATTTACATTTTCATAAGTTTAGCTGTGAAGTGAAGGAATAAAACAGGAAAATGGCCTCATCCAGATGAAGAGGAGAGTATACAGGAGAGTCACCTTATGACTCGGTTTCTTTTTGACTTCTAGAATTCTCATGGCTACCAAATAAATACATAAGTTCACTAATTGCTTGCAAAGTGGTATTTATTTTTCAGATCCAGTCACCAGAAGAACAAAATGCCTAATAATGACAAATTTTTTTGAGTGAGAAACAAATGTTTAGTTAATCTCACTAGTGATTGTTTTTGTTCCCTTATAAAATAAATACCTGGCCTGGCACAACTGGAAAGGTAATCTAGTTATTACGAGCTGCTTGTTGAGGTCACAGCTTGTTCGCACGTATCTAAGCAGGAGCACGCAGTGATGTGCCTGTATCTGTAAGGTAATGTACTACCATCAGGACAGTCAAGAACAATTTCTCTGAACTCGTAGTTTTCTTCTCGGCAGCAAAGACATGAATTTTTCAACTGAAAGATGTCATAATCATACCTGAAAGAAAAGACAATTTGGTAATAAGTATTTTCAGAATGCCTTCTGAAATAAATTGCTGTCAGTGTTCAAATTCTAATTGTCTAAGGGATTTAGCAAGTCTTCCATGCAGTTTATCCTTTTCCTTGCATTTCCCTCTTTGCTATAAACTTCTGATGTGGGTCTGTGATAATGGGTATTAAGACCAAGAAAAAAAAAGAAAATAAGTCCAAAATGCAGACTTTTTTTTTATCTTTTTTTTTTTAGGCCCACACCCGCAGCATATGGAAGCTCCCAGGCTAGGGGTCGAATTGGAGCTGTAGTTGCCGGCCTATACCACAGCCACAGCAATGCCAGATCTGAGCCACATCTCGACCTACACCACAGCTCATGGCAATGCTGGATCCTTTAATACAATGAGCGAGCCCAAGGATTGAACTTGTGTCCTCATGGATGCTAGTCAGATTGGTTTCTGCTGAACCACGACAGGAACTCCCCAAAATGGAGATTTATAATGTCATAATTAGAGCATGAGCATTATGGCATGAAAAATATAAACTGTTTTTTTTTCTTCAACGCAGGATCCGAGCCGCATCTACAACCTTCACCACAGCTCACAGCAATGCCGGATCCTTAACGCACTGAGCAAGGCCAGGGATCGAACCCACAACCTCATGGTTTTTAGTCAGATTCGTTAACCACTGAGCCACGAAGGGAACTCCTAAACTGGTTTTTTTAAACATATAAATTAATACCAAATTATTATTCTCCATACATCAATCTCTATATGAAAGTGTACAAAAGGAAACGTACATAATATATGTCATCTAAAATGAAAGTGACATTTAAAAAAACACTTAAGCAAGACTATTTACTTCTGTAATCACTGTATGAAAATAAATTCATTGGCCATGAACATATTATGTTTGACTTATTTAGAAAACTACTGCAAATGCGTAACCGCTTTTTTAAATGCTGATTTTGTGCAGATATTAATATTTTATTTTAGTCAGGTCCTGATCATTAGCTCGCATGTAAACTTTTGTCCATGTAACCTTTTAAAAGCTTAATTTCCTGCACAAGATTACAAAATTAATGCACAGTACACATTTAAAAAAAAACTCACTTGACAGTCTTTTTGCATTCCCCTATGCATCTGGCCATCTCGACTTTACTACTGCAGCCATTGTACCTAACAGTCACATTCACGGGTGAAGATTTGCAACTACTCTTACCTAGAACAGAATGGGTAACAGAGTCCAAAATTAGCTTTAACATTCATAATTGCTAAGTCAGTTTTCTTAGCCATAATGTAGAGGATAATAACAACAAATATATCACAATGTTTTTGAAAGGATTAACACTCTTAAGCACCCAGCACAAGGTACCCAGTTATTACTCAGTAAATGTTATCTTATTATTATTTCTATTGTTACTTATTATTTTTATTATCATGGGAGAAGGAGAAAGAAAAGGAGAAGGAAAAGATGTGGGTAGGAGAAGGAAGGAAAAAGAGTGGGGAGTGAAGAAAAGATAGAGGGGGATAGTTTTTGACATCCATTTTCTCATTGCTGGTCATCTTTATGATCTAATACACCAATTTACAATGTAACCTTGCCAGTGCTAGGAGAGCAAACTACATTTTTTTCCATAAAAATTAAATTTTCTCCCTTGTAAACATCACTGGTCTTTACTGGGAAGAATGTTGCAGACAACTTGAGTAAGTAACATTATATATGAATTGTTAGTGTTAAAGACAGGCGACTTTCTATTAATTTGGTTTTAAGGAAACATTACATTTTCACCAACAGTTTATGTTTCTTCCATATGTGGAACTTAATTTTACTTACATGTATAGCAACATTTTTTTGAATCGTAGACTCTGTCTTCCTATGGGGTAAGAGAAAAGGAAAAAGACTGAAAAACCTCTGTATTTTCTACAAATAACATCTGTAGATAAATAGCATCACAAAGGGGGAAATGGAACAGGTAAACATGCTGATCTCAGATCCAGTAAGCACAGATGGGAGAACATAGTAATAAAATAAAACTATTTATATCAGATTTTTTTTCAACAGTGGGTAGAAAGGGAAATACAATAATTTAAACCAAATTATTCTTTAAAATAAAATGCAAAAAATAAAAAATATTCCTCTCACCTTTAATAATGACATTGCTACTAGACACTATAATTTTCTCACAAGCAGGATTTTTATCTTACACATTACTATAATCTCACACCTATCAATGTCCCAAAGTAAAAACTGAGTAAATGTTGAAATCCAATATTGCAGTTCTAAAATAAAACTTTAAATTATATTATCAATTATATCTTCAGGGGCTCTCTTGTGGCACAGCAGATTGAAGGTTAACCTGCTGTGTGGGTCAGGTTCAATCCCTGGCCCAGGAACTTCTGCATGTTGTGGACACAGCCAAAAAAAGAAAAACTATATCTGCAGAAAGAAAAGTCAGTTAAGTTTAAGCCTTCCTTAATAAGTTAAACTTAAGCATTCATTAATATAAAACCCTCACTATATTTGGAGGGGATACAAATTGTGACAAAAAGCAAGATCTGAACAGTACACTTTTATGTGATTATATTAAAAACATTATTTTTTATAGAAAATGATCGACCTGAATTCAGGAGTCCTGAATTTCTTTGTTTAAAAATAGCAAAATGCTTTCTAAAGTAAACTACTTTTAGAAGAGCTCTAGATTCAGTTTTATAGAGCCTGCAAATATATGTTTGATATGAAAAATATATTTGACAATGAAAAGTGAATGACGGGAGTTCCCATTGTGGTTCAGCAGTAACAAACTCGACTAGTACCCATGAGGATGTGGGTTCAACCCCTGGCCTCACTCATTGGGTTAGAGATTTGGTGTTGCCATGAGCTGTAGTGTAGGTCAAAGACAAGTTGCTGTGGCTATGGCGTAGACCCCCAGCTGCAGCTCCCATTCAACCCCTAGCCTGGGAATTTCCATGTGCTGTGGGTATGGCCCAAAAAAAAAAAAAAGAAAAGTGAAAGACATACCTAGAATGGAATCTACAAGAGATCTGTGCCTAATGTCCAAATGAGAAAGAAGACAGGTTGTGTTCTTTTTTTTTTTTTTTTTGGCCCTGCCCAGACATGTGGAAGTACCTCAGCCAGGGATCGAACCAGTGTCATGGCAGTAACCCAAGCTGCTGCAGTGACAATGCCAGATCCTTAACCCACTGTGCCATCAGGGAACTCCCAGCTGTGTTTATATTCAACATGAGAAATGAATTTTGTGAGTCACTGCTTAAGAAGATGACTTACTTCTTCACACCAGGTCTGCTTTGGGCAGTTTTGGACCACGGCTGTGAAACCAGTGTTGTGGCAGGAGTAGGTAATACACGGGTTGTCAGGGTCATCGAATGAAGCACCAACCTGGGAGGTGGAGAGTTGGGAGAACAAGTGCTTATTCATCTTGATTTCCTTTTTGGGTTGACAATAACACAGGTAAAAGTTTTTCTCAAATTCAAAATGATCAGTGAATTTCCAGAAGCACTTTGAGCCATTAGATTAATATTTAAGAAAAGGCAGATTAAGGTCTTCCACTTCCATGAATAAATCAAAATGCTTCACTGAGAGCACAGAATATGTCAATATCCTCAGTCTTCAAATTAAGATTCATCTATAGTAGCTCTACTATGTTTTTCCAAGGATTTTAGAGCAAAGTTCCACAAGACATCATCTATCTTTGCTTATGTCCCGAGGCTTTTAAAGCTCTCTATATTGTTTTAAATTAATTTATGTGTAAAATTCAAACCTCAGTTTGGAAAATTCTATTTATATCAGGGCCTCAAATCATAAAGTGAACTTTCTGGTAAACTGAAATTTTATTATTTCAACTATTTTACATATAAATGATTAGAAGTAAAACTTTCCTCTGTTCTTTAAACATCATCACATTTTATGTTTAAAGACTGTCATAGGTTCTCAAGTCCTATCACCTTTGTAAACTAAAATGTAAGAAGCCCAGATAGAAATGTGAATGTAATAAATGTTATCAAATTAAATTATTACTAAATTACAGGGTCTATTTTTTGTACTTCCTAACATACCACATATTTTATTTTTTTAAATATTTAGTATCACCAGTTCAAATTTATTAATATCAGTTTGAGAGTCATTTGGTTTTTTATGGCTTTCCGATACTTTTTCTAAAATTTAAATTACTTTCCAATATGCCAAATTAGTTGTCAAATCCAGCCCTGAATAAACTGTGTTGTTATAGTCCCATAATGGAGTTCTAGTCTTTAGGGTTTTCTTATTTGATCTCTGACAGTTTGGCCATCTGATCTTTCTAGTTATAATTATAGTTGAACTCTGTTCATTGATTTGAATGTTACAAAGTATGTCTTCTCCATCTGGTGAGACCCATGGGAAATTCTGTTCAGAAACTCCACTGCTAGGTTAATGATCAAGTATATTTTCCTCTTTGAAACAAGTTATGGCTGATGTTACATTTGACCTTTCTTTTGACATGAAAATGGGAAAAAAATAAACAGTTTCCACTCTGCCATTATCTATGATTTTTTTCATACAAGCTGAAAAATCCTGAATCTATTTATAATTATATTAATAAAAGTATTTTAAAGTAGAAATGACCTTACCTCATAGTCTGTATTGTTAAATAAACATGTTCTTTGTTCTGAAAAATAAATACACATTTTATCCTATGACAAACATTATAATTTTTATTTACAAAACAGAAATTGTGTATGAGATCATATTTATCAACCAATAAGGAAACATTATAATGTTTCTTCCCAGAACACCATTATTTCCCTTTAATCTTCTGATTATATTCATAACTGTTAATTCTGGGTTTCCCCTATTCCAGAGATAGTAAGTTTTAAGAGGGCAAGTAATGATTGTTTTATTTATTACACCCATCAAGTACTTAACCCATATTAGTAGCTCAATAAATATCTCTTGAATATGGGAATACATAAATTACAATTCAACTCAATTCAAATAATGTATTAGGAATACACACCACAGTATCCTATTTCACAGCAGGTATCATTAGCTTTGAACTTGACAAGCCTCTCTCCAGTTTGGCATGTAGGTGGAGAAGGACACTCGTTGGGTTTACATTCTACAGTCTTTGCCTCAGTACAGGTGCATTTATGGCAATTGGCAGTCCATACATCCCCAGGCTAAAATACAAACCAAGTTTAGACTTCTAGTCAAATACAAGAAGGACAGCAGATTTGAATTAGAGACAAACTCTGTACTTACAGACTTCTCTTCTCCCAGTGGACCATGACAAACTGTTAACATGACAAATGTTAATTAAATTTGGCAAAATGTAACTGTAAGTTGCAGATAACCACCAGGTGACCAATACTGTTCAGTACAAACAGTACTGTTCAGTACTGTTCAATACTGGCACTCAGATTTTAGAGATACAGAATTATGAAGGATTATAAGGTGCCTTAAGGTGGATAAACCACATCCACCTAATTTAAGCAAACTGTCCCCAACAAGCACATATATATTTCCTATTTTTACAATCCCTAGAAAGGGTAATTCTTGATCTCTCCTGACAGTAATCAATAAATCTTGTTGTTTTACCTTCTTACTTCTGCCTCCATAATCCTACAAGTCACCAAGGCTACAAAATTACCAGGCCCAAGGGCTCTCTCAGTTTTTCAAGTTCCCTACAACAGCTAAGATTTGTAACACACCTTCTTGAAAACATTCTTCCTTCAGACGGAACACTCTGAAGGTCCTCTCTTTATTAGCAGCTTTTCCTCCTTCCTCTCCTTTTGTCTCTGTTCTTGCCCCTAGTACTTTCCTCCGCCTTTACAGTATCCACTGTAATATCAAGCAGATGACTCACAAACCTCTACCTCCAGTCCAGATATCCCTTAGGAGCTGTGGACCAAAATCTCCCCTGGCCTAATAAACAGCATCTCAGCAGATCTTTAGGAAACACAGACTCAACAAGCACAAAACAGATGGTAACATCTTGCCCCTAAAACCACTTTTTCATCTAAACTGGTCACCTCCTGCTAAGAACTACATTATTCTTTCAATTACTTAAGCTTAAAATTTAAAGTCATCTTGATTCTTTCCTTCTGAGCATTCGGCATTGAATCTACTGCAAAATCTTATACCCTTATCCTCACTTGAATCCCTTCTTTTCCTGGTTTTACTTGTTAACAGTATTGCTATGGTAACTTATTATCTTTGATATAACACAATCTGGCTTTTTCAAGGGTTACTCTAATTCAGACCTCTTTCCAATCCAGTCAGTTCTCTATGCCATAGGAGGAATAGTTTTTCTAAAGACTAATTTTCATCCCATCATTGCTTTGATTGACAACTTCTGATACCCTTATAGTCTTGTAAACTAAACACCTTATTTTAGCATTCTAGCATCTGAGTTTGCCATAAAGTGTCTCCAATTATCTCAACCTTGGCTCACTTCTCTCATTTACATAGCCTGAACAAATCTACCTACTGTTCTCAAATTCCAATTCTTTAATGAAATACTCGAGAATCCTTCCAAAGGACATTGTATATGTAACATACGTGACATATGCACTCTCTCTATAATAGGTCATATTTTTCACCGTGAAATTTATCTTCAGCCTTATATGAAAATGGCTTCTTTAAAAATCACCTTTCTCCTACCATATCCTAAGATCAGAGAATGACTTTTAACTTTTGTCACTTTCTACAAAACACATCACATTGGCTTAATAATTTTAGAGGAACTCAAATTATTGAACTGTAGTTACCCCCAATTTTTCTTGCTACAATTCAGTTCTCAAAAAAGCTAGAATTATCTAGTTTAAAAAATAGTATCAGAAGTTCCTGTTATGGCTTAGCAGAAACGAATCTGACTAGCATCTATGAGGACAGAGGTTTGATCCCTGGGCCTCGCTCAGTGGGTTAAGGATCCGGCATTGCTGTGATCTGTGGTGTAGGTCACAGACTCCATACAGATCTGGCATGGCTGTGGCTGTGGTATAGGCCAGTGACTACAGCTCCGATTCAACCCCTAGCCTGGGAACCTCTATATGCCACTGGTGTGGCCCTAAAAAGACAAAAAAAAATTAAAAATACTATCAAGTGACAATATTTGATCAAGATATCAAATAGGTACATGAAACACTTTATTTAGTAACTAAACTCCATTTTGATTGACAAGATGCATTTGGTTTGGCTTTATTAGTTTATGTATGACAAAACAGACTATCATTCAATATTTATTTGGTAAATAAAAGTTAAAGTCATCCACTTCAAGTTTTCCTATTCTATAACATATCCATAGTTAATGCCTTTTTTTGGCATGCCCTCTTAATTTTGAAGTGCAAGAAGAACCATTAATGTAGAAAGATTGATTTTTGAGTAGAGATTCTTACCTGAAGGTGGTGGAAGAGGTGCTGGACATCCTGTGCAGAGACAGACATCTCATATTAGTCTTTGAAGTTATTGGAATAGGTTTGGAGTAAATATAATTGCCTAATTGCTGAAAATAATCCGCTACATGACTGCATTGCTAGTCTTACAAGCAGACACAGTCCCATCAGTCTTCCCTTTCTGCTCATCATGGCATTTGACATTCCACCATTAGAGAGGATTTCCTTTAGATCTTAACTTTTAATGGGAGGTAGATGTGAGAATCAAAAGGAGAAATGAGAATCAAGGTAATCTTCTCTTCAAAATTTCTTAGAAGACAATTATGATGGATAGGACTATAAAATATATAATCAAACAAGGAAAAGGACAATTCAGATATAGGAAACATAAGTGTTATTAGCTACCTGGTTTTAATCTTTTAAGAATTTGTATCCTCTTTTTGTCTTTTTAAAGTATCATAATCTTGTTCTACCTTCACCTTCACAAATGCTTTAAACTACTCTTTTTTTGAAGCCTTAACATATCACAAAGTTTGGCCAACCCAACAATCCACTCATAAATTTCAATTTCTATTTCCAAATTGCTAAAAATCAGATTAATATTTTTATTCTATCTACCAAGCAGAAAGCTAAATGAGCAGCAGAATATTTGAAAGGAACTTAAAGTTTCTTCATATTTGGATGAAAGGAACCCAACAATTAATAGGCACATAAAAACATAAAAGAAATTAATTAAAGATGTGCAAATCTGGGGAATAGAGTGTTTCTCTTTACGAAGGGAAACAGGTAATTTCCAATTATAAATGCTTGACAGAACAGCAGAAACCAACAACAGGAGAAAGAAATAATCTTTTAGGCATAAATATAATAGAAACTCTTACCTACCCAGAATCCTAAGAGTTCACTGAAGAAATGTTTAACAGGAGGAATAAAATACAATCTCATAATCTCCACATTGCTATCAGAGTAATTTCTTTAAAACCTATCAGATTTAACAAAATCCTTAAGGAGATCCCATTTATTATAACGGTAAACTCAAGTTTAGGAATAAGATCTTTCAAAAACATTCCTTTGCTTACTTTCCTAGTCTCATTTTTTCCCTGAACTACAGACATTACCAATCCCTGGTTGATTCCTAAAGACACTCATGCCCTCCCATGTCTCTGTCTCCCGTAAGTGCCATATGGCAGGAATTCTCTCCTCACCCTAGCCAATACTAAATTCAAACATTTCTTCTCTGATGCCTTCACTCAACACTACACTACCAAGTGGTAAGCAGAAGCTAATACTCTCAGTGCACTCCCAGAAACATAATAGTTGTATGCACATATCTCTCTCTCTCTCTCTCTCTCTCTCTCTCTCTCTCTCTTTCTCACACACACATAAACACACACACTACAAGGGATGATACAGAATCTAGTGCATCTAAGGTATTAAAGTATGTTAGTTGAATACGTAACAAAGAAATTAGTACTCTCCCCATACTGACCTGTTTTATTTTCAGTTTCTTGATCTTCTGTTGCTACTGCAGTGGTTTCTGAGGATAAGTAAAAGGATAGTGCTGTCATTCTATTTATTAGAATATATGATCCCCTATCAAGCCTCTGTTTGTGCATACACAAATGATCATACACATTCATACTTAAGGGAAGTTTCAGGTGGAAGAAACAATTCATTCCAGTGCAGTTGGGTCATTTCAGTTTACCTGGAGAAGATACTTTGGGGCTTGCTGTGATTTCATTTGAAACTGAGGTGGAGCCTGTTGAAGGAAATACAAAAAAATTTCAGGAATATCAAATTTAATAATCTCATTCTCAGAGATTTCAACATCATAACTAAGTCATCAGGAGAGGAGTTCTAGTGAAAGCCTAACTCAAAAGATCCTAGAGGGGAAAAAATCCCTAGTTGAGTTTCAAAGTCATGTCCCCAAAGGGAATTTCAGATAATTCTCCCGCTCTTTGTCCTGTTTATTTCCCAACACTCTTCTTTCCCAAACTCCACTCCTTATACGTAACACGGGCACACTGATCACTGAAGAGTTTGTATTGCTAGTATTTATCTGCTGCATTCGAGCTCTAGAAGTTTACTTGACTCCTGTGGAATTCAAGTAAGTCAAGAGGGGAACAAATATGTGAGTAGAGGGGACTAGAAAAGTTACAGTTTGCTTCAGGTAAACTGTCCTGTCTTTGCAGGCCACCAAGCAAAGCTTAATTATTTTTATTTGACTTACCTGTGGTAGAAATTCTAGGAGCAGTAGTTGTTTCAGATGCTTCCCCAGAGGTACCTAAAACAAGTAGGGAAAATGCAATGAACTTTTTCTGGTCTCGGAAGAGTGTATCTGAAGACATCTTCTCGTGGAATGCGTCTCAGTTGTGTATTGGAGTGTCTAATACACCTACTGTTGCTAGTTCATACTCCTGCCATTAAAACATAATAGGGGAGTTCCCTTTGTGGCTCAGTGGTTAACGAATCCGACTAGGAACCTTGAGGTTGCGGGTTCGATCCCTGGCCTTGCTCAGTGGGTTAAGGATCCGGCGTTGCCATGAGCTGTGGTGTAGGTTGCAGACACGGCTCGGATCCCGCGTTGCTGTGGCTGTGGCGAAGGCCGGCGGCTACAGCTCCTGTTAGACCCCTAGCCTGGGAACCTTCATATGCCGCAGGTGCGGTCCTAGATAAAGCATAAAAGACAACAACAACAACAAAAAAACATAATAGGCCCTAATCCCAGTAACTCCTTGCTCACAGAAGAACTGAATATTTTCCTATGACCCTGGTAACTTTACCACCCGAGGTCCTCTTCTCTAAATGACAAGAACTGCTTTTACCCTTAACTCTTACTTTCTATATTCTAGTTTCCTAGCTTTCCTGTATTAGTTTTGGAAGGGGAGTTGTATGAGCTGTTTATATATTTTGGATATTAACCCTTCATCAGCCATATTATTTGCAAATATTATCTCCCATTCAGTGGGTTGTGTTTTCATTTTGTCGGCAGTTTCCTTTGCTGTGCAAAAGCTTTTAAGTTTAATTAGGTTCCATTTGCTTATTTTTGTTTTTATTTCTTTTGCTTTAGGAGACAGATCCGAAAAAAAAATATTGCTACAATTTATGTCAAAGAATATTTTGCCTGTATTCTTTTCTAGTGATTTTATGGTTTCAAGTCTTAACAATTAGGTTTTTAATCCATTAGAACCATCACATGATCCAGCAATTCCACTCCTGGTTATACATTCAGACAAAAACAAAATTCAAAAGGATACATGCACCCCAGTATACATAGCAGCACTATTTAGCCAAGATATGGAAGCAACCAAGTGTCCAGAAACAGATGAATGGATAAAGGAGCTAGATATATATATATATATATATATATATATATATATATATATATATACATACACATATATACATATATATACATATATATATAACTCTCTCTCTCTCTCTCTCTCTCTCTCTCTCTAACAATGGAATATTACTCTGCCATAAAAAGAATGAAATTCTGCAAACATGGATGGACATAGAGAGCATTATGCTTAGTGAAATAAGTCATAGAAAGACAAATGCTTATATGTTGAATCAAAAAATAAAAAACAAATGAATGTATATAGCAAAACAGAGAGATTTGCAGGTGTAGGAAACAAACTAGTAGATACAATGGGGAGAGAGAATAGGGAAGAGGCAAGATAGAGGTATGAGGTTAAGCGATATAAACTACTAAATATAAAATAGGTAAGCAGCAAAGATACACTGTACATTCAGGGCATAGAGCCATTATTTTATAATAATTTTAAAGCAATTAAAATATTGAAGCACTATACTGTACACCTGAAACTAATATAATATTGTCAATCAACTATATTTCAATAAGAAAAGAAAAATAGTGTCTCTATTTCCTCATCCCTGTGGGAAGGTGGGAGCCTACCTTCATTCTATAAGCACCAATTAGCACACACAGATGGCTTAATCACACAGACCAACCTCTCCCCTAACATTCTCCAGTACATTCCACTAGTTCACTTCAGTGCTTAAAAACTCCCCTGCCTTTTATCTCAGCAAAATTGAGTTCAGAGTTTCAACCCTATCGCAATGGTCCTGAATCCTGCTTAATAATCTTAAGGTCTTCTTTGCCTACTTAAATCAGTCTGGTACAATTTTTATTTAACAGTTCAAGTTTGATACTCATGTGTAGAGATAAATATTAGTTTCTGAAACAGTTGGGTATTAAAGGGAAAAAGACCGTTTTAACTTTTTTGAAGCAGTCATTTTCATTACCTGGGTTGGAACTTTCTGGAACGCCAGTAATTGTGCTTGATACCACAGCAGTACCTACAAAGGCAAATGAGGGACATTTCACATCAGACACACCTTCTATGGCTGGTCTCAATAATCAACAGCAGGAAGAGAAAGTGCATCAGATGAAAGTCTGGGACAATGCTTCAGTTAGCCCATAGAGTATCTTTGCAAAGTAAAAAACAAAAACAACAGAAAAAAAACAAACCCTCTGTGTAGATAAAGCCTCATGGATTTACACCTTGTTGGAGAATTTCTGGCTGGACTTTGGCCTCTGTTCCTCCCTTTGGTAGCATGTGCTTGTGTACCTCTCCAAACTTACTTGGAAGTTCTGCTTGGAGCCCAGAAACTCAGAAGAGGAAGACAACCTTAGATGGCCTGAAGAGGACTTTCCCTAAGGAGATTCTGCCCTATTTCCTGGCCCTTTATCTTTACCTTCAGCATTCCCCTATGTTGAAGCAAAGGCAGAGTGGTCATTAATTGAAAACACAACAGACTTGAATTATTGACTCTTACTTGTGTGCACTCTAGCCCCAGTGGTAGTCTCTAAGAAAGGCAAATAAGAATGAAGTCATTCTGTGTACTACTACAACAGTCAGTTCCAGAGAAAGGCTCTTATTTGTCTAGGCCTAACTACTTAGAGCTATTTACTAAATATCTACTTGCCTGTGTTTGCATTTCTGGGAATAACTGTTGTGCTAGAAGCTATCCCAGTGGTACCTGTTATAAGAGAGAATGATGAGCCTCATAAAGCCTTTCTAACCATAAAGAGAGGGTAGTATTAACAAATATTTCTGTTTCTCTGAGGCAATAGAAAGCAATTTAATAATTTTTCTTGCACAAAATGTTAACCTGGCATGTTTTCCAATGTACTTCCTCATGATTGCATGTTCAAACATATAGGAGGAAAAAGTCATACTTGCTTCATCGGTCTTATTTCTTTAGATCTAGAATCATCTATAACCTGAAATTACATGAGAAAATGTCTGCCCTATATTTACATGATTTACTTCTAGTGACTTAACTCCTTGGTTTTCCAGAAAAAAAAAGAAAAAAAGAAAAAAAATGTCTGAACCTGTGATCAAGGATTAGGGCTCTCCATCAAAGCCTTAATTAACAAATATACTTGCATCAGTTGTAGTGATCTTCACTCACCTTCTTGGCTACCAGTGACTCCTCCTGATCCTGGGCTAGTGCCTGATAAAACAAAAGGAATAAAATTTCTTTCTTGCTTTCTTTGTTTTTTTTTCTTCTTTTTACATCTCCACCTGTGGTATATGGAAGTTCTAGGTGTCTAATAGGAGCTGCAGCTGCCAGCCCACAGCACAGCTACAGCAACACCAGATCTGAGCTGCATCAGTAACCTACATGACAGCCTGTAGCAACGCCTGAGCCTTAACCCACCGAGTGAAGCCAAGGATTGAACATGCATCCTCATGGAAAATTTAGTGGATGGCATTATCATCCATCTACCCAGGCACTCAAACCATGAACAAGAATTCATCCAAATTCCTTCCTATCCTTTATCTGCCCCCACCACCACCACACTAAAACTGATTCTAACTTGTCAATTCATCGCTCATTCCCTCTGATCATCCCTCTGCCTCCTATATCCTCACATTACTGCCTTATTTCAGTCTCTAACTATGCCTATCTTCTAACAGTCTCAAGCTGGAAAACAGGTCTCCACCTTTACTCTCTTACCTTGCTTCACCTCATTTTTCTAAATTATATCTAGCTAATTTTCCAAAAAGCAAATCTGTGCATGGTAATCAACATACTAAATAAACTTTCCATTGCACCTTATTGCCATGGGATCATGTTTTACATCTTTGGTCATAATTGAACCCTCTATCATAATATTATTATGATGAAATAAAAATTGATGCGTGATCTCTTTTTTTCACCTTATTTCAGGAAATTTTGGTTACAACCTTGACATATAGAAGTTCCATAAACCTCCCAGCATCTGCTCTTGAAGTTTTCTCTCAACACCTGGATTGTAGTCAACAAGTATACTGGACTATTATAACTTCCTGAGCTACTTTACACCCCTATGCTTTTTAATAGAATAAATATTTCTTCCCTTGATCACTTTTACCGAGAAAACATAAACTTTTAATGTAAGACTACAAAAGTGTCCTAAGTTTATTTCAGTCACCTTCATTTACCTGGGTTGGAAACCTCTTGGTAACCGTGACTTCACCTAAGAGTGATGGAGACAAGTAGGGAGACATCTACTCAAAAAGAGTCCTGTGCTCATCAAGGTATTTACTGCTAGGAAGCTATGTCCTAATAAATATGCATCTGATGACATCAGTAGTCCAGGTAATTCTGATACATTAAGATGACTAGTTCCAGCTGACTCCAAAGAGTCTTCAAATGCAAAGTTTTATCACCTCTTGTCAGTAGTAAAAGAAATAGTCCCAAAGAAGATGGCTTTTTGCCTGAGAATCTCATCGCTTTCTTTGGTAACTTTGACTAACTCATGTTGGAATCTCCAGAAACAAGTATGGTTTAAAAAAACAAAGGCTATACCAGTAGACTTGGATACATTCATATTTTTTATAAGCAGCAAAGGAGCTTATTTATGCAAATAGAAGCACACACCATGTTTTCCCAGGAACTCTTTCATTTCCCCAAGCCAATAAATGGTAAAATTCTCAGAAAGAAGCTTAGTCTAATGCTTTGGATAAAAGTGATTTCCCTCTGCTCATTTGTTTTATTTCCTGTGACTTGGCTTCCTGGTGTTTCAGTGGGTATTCCTGGGGTGTGTGTTCAGTGGGTGTACATTTTAGTAATTTAATTTGTTGGGACTTTAGTCATAAGGGTAAACCCACAAGAATGGATTTTGTATGCAAGAGAACTCCAAGAAGAATGATTTATACATTTCTACTAACCAGGAGTGGAATTTTCTGGGCCCCTGGAAATTCCAGTGGATCTCGAAGTACTGCCTGCAAGACCAAGATGGATAAAGGATTGAAAACAACACATAATTCTTAGCTTCAGAGAATCACATCTGAAAAGCTGGCATATGGAGAAATTTAGTCTGAAAGGGCAAATCTGATGAATTTGACACACTGTCTCTTCAAATGGAATACATAGTCTCTCTCGGCTGGTATTCTCACCCATTCATCATCTAACACAAACTTAAACAGAAAACAGTTGAAAACCCAGAGGCTGAAAGAGCCAATTACTCACCAACTGCCGTTCCAGCTCCAGTGGTAGCTCCGACTTCTGTAGGAGTTGTAGCCTCTGAGAAGAAATAGGAGAAAGTGGTATAGGATGCAAAAGTGTGGGAAAATGTGTAACAGTGTTACTTTCTGTAACATCCCTATGGGATTAGGTCTCAAAAGTTCACATAGGCAAGTTTCTTTAGCTTTTCCACAACTCACTTGTGTTGGAACTCCCAGGTGCAATGGTTGTGCCAGTAATCACCCCGGTGGTAACTAAAATCACAAGAGGAGAGAATCAAGTTATGAATCCCCTTTCACTAGGGATTCAAGCTAGGATTTGGTTTAAAACAAATTATATCAGGAACTTTCTTGCGTTAAGTGATGTACATCATGGGTGGTTTCTATTATTATTTTATTACAAATACACAAAACAAAGGTTAATTGACATTAGTCAAATAATGGATAATTAACATCCTGACAAATTTGTACCCAAATGAGATTTGGGTAGAATAGAATCCCCCTAAGTTTGTCATAGGCAATCTGATTTACTTTAAGATGGAGAGAAAATTGATTATTTGATGGCTAGTGCTCACCTATTTTAACACCACCCTGCGTGGTTTCACCTCTTCCTAAAGAAGTTGTGGCCCCTAAGTGAAAGGAAGAGAGGAGAAGAAAAGTATATTCAGAAAAGTCATGTAATTCAGAAAAGTTGGGTGATATTCACTGGGTATGGTAGGGAATGTGTGTGTTTGGACGGAGGAGTTGAAGGTCAGAGGCAATCCCATTAATGAAGTTACTTATAGGGACTGTTAGGTTATTGTTCTACCTGTTTTAGAGCTTCCAGATGCTACTGTTGTACCAGAGACTATACCAGTGATACCTGAAGAGAGAAACATAGAATCCAAATAGTGATGCATTTACTGTCCCAAGAAGACTGTGACCAATAAGACTGTCTGGGACATGGAAGACACTTCTTGGAGCTCTCTTGTCAAAAAGAGACACATTCTTCATTTTTAAATTCAGGGCCACAATAAACACATTGACTCATGTCCCAGTCTTGAGGATTTGCTTCTTAGGGTTAAATTATCAGAGATCTCTGGGCCTCTCCCCTATTTACCTATTTTACTTCCAGGGCTTGTTCTCACAGATAGGCCAGTGGTGGCTCCTAATAACAAGAAATAGAAATAATATTTGTGTAAATGCATTTAATTGTATTCAATGAATAAATTCATAACATCTGAAATCCAAAATTTGATGAACTTAAGCATCCAGAGTTACTTTCATCATCTCTGCTTCCCTAATCAGAAATACATGGACATACGTTGCCTCCATCTCACATGAGAGTAAGAGCCTAAATGTCAAAGGAGAAACCTTTCTGGACTCCCCTCTTAAGAGTGACAGTGTAAGGTTTACTCCAGAAGAAATGATATAATTTTCATAAATACAAGTTTCCTGAGACAAATGCCCCCGTGAAAAGGCAAAGGCAGAATATAAATTATCCGGAACCCAATAGTTTCTTTGCTTATGCTTCGTTCTGTGAAAGCTGTAGCTTCTGAGAATGAAAGGGTAGAAATTAATGAGGGCTAATAGAAAGTCATAGAAATGTATCACGTGCTATTGTTCCAGAAATTGGCCCAAGAAAGAAACTCTAGCACCTTTTTCCTCATTGAATTACCTGTGTTGGAACTTCCAGGTGAGATGGAACTGCCAGAACCGACTGCAGTAGTACCTGAAAGCAAAATTGAATGGTATCCTTGTGTCAATTTTATTCCTATAATAAGAAGAGCATATTCTAAGATAGGATGGGTAAAACTACAGAATTCTTTATTTTGTGAAAAGACTATTTTCAGGGATAGCTTGTTCCAGAGTTTTATGCTTTGTTCTAATGTAATGTTTCATTCCCAATAAAAACTTGGTGAAGGGAGGGTGCAATGGGGGGGAGTTTCAGTGATAATATTCCTTTCTCTGGTATCAGTGTCAGGACACAAAGGTATTTTCCTCTACTTATCTATTTGTATGCCAGTGACTTGGCTACTAGATCCCCCTAGAAGAATAAACAATGAAGGGTTGATTGTCCATTGAATTTTCATTTGGTAAAGTACTGATGTTAATGAAATCTTAATGTTCAAGAAAAGTTTAGACACGTGGAGAAGAAATCTAGTGCTATAGTATGGCAGTAGTAAAGTATCATGGCTAAGTGGATGGACTTTGAATCCAGACTGCCTAAGTTGAAATCTGCTGCTCATTTGCTGTGTGACCTTGCACAAGTTAGTTAATATCTCTGAGCCATAGGTTTTCTTATCTATAAAAACAATAGTACTTACCTCAGTTTGGGGTGAGGGAAAAGAAAGAATAATGTGTTAGGTTCAGAATAGTGCCTGGCACATAGTTAGTGTTCAAAAGATTTAGCTATTACTGCTACCGTAAGTGAAAAATGGAGAGGTTATGAAGCTTGTGTGCTCACCTGTATTTATTCCACTTCTTGGTGTCCCATTGCCTCCAGAGGGCACTATAGTTTCTAAGAGAGAAGAAAGGTTTAAAACAAAAAATGTAAGGAAGAGGATTTAGCATTCTGAAAAGAGTTGATAATTTTCTTGAAAACAACACCATGAAAGAAATTTTACTACCAGAGGTTTTCTTGTGGAGGATTCTCTCCAGTTGGTTGGCTCACCTGAGTTAGAAGTCCCAGATTCAAATGCAGTGCCAGAAGCTACCCTCGTGGTACCTGCAACAAAGAGAGAGGTGGTGACACTTCCTCTCCTGAGAGGAATCTGATCATCTTTGGGGCTTTTTCAATTGCCTGTGAATTATTTGTGATCTCTGATATATAGTTTTATCCCTAAATCAGACAACAATGCAAATTCCTTAGCATAGGGGCCTTCTTTTCTGGAATTTAAGGATTTTTCATGCTCTGCCCTTTGTTCTCCTGGCCCCCTTATCACCATAGTCACCTAATGATGTGCTTCTATTTCCTTCATTTATCAGTACTCCAGTGGTAGCTCCTAAGAGGATGAAAACAGGAAAACTTTTGAGTGTAAAGACAGACACTTATTGGAATAACAACTGTACATTTCAGTCACTTTTGTACTCAAGGAAGGATCTAACAATTTTTTTGTGTTCATTGTAGCCTTCTGTTTACCTGAAATAGCAGCCTCTGGGACCGTCTTTCCATCATTTAATTTTGTGGTGATACCTAAAATAGCAAACAGAAAAAGAAAACTTTCTAGACATTTGGATCTGCATACATGAAGCTAGACCATGGAAACAGAGGGACTTCAAAAATCTGCCCCAATTAATTCAAAGTCAAGTAACAAAAGAAAACATTGATCTGAGATGAGAGTTTCTACAAAATTCCTCTCTAACAAAGATTTCTTCTAAGAAATGTTGTTCCACATCCACGGATTCAAGCGACCACAGATTTTGTGGTAAGAGTAACATTTACTCTCAGAAAAAATCCACATATAATTGGACCTATAAGGTTCAAACCTATGTTGTTCAAGGGCCAACTGTAATATATCAAATTCCCCCCCCACACACACACACACAATAATTCTCATCTATTTTCAATCCCGCTACAGAAGTTCTAGTGACCCCAGGGGAAGTTGTAGTTTCTGGAAATAAAAAAAAAAAGAAGAAACAGGAAGAAGGGAAAATAGACTGGGATGCTCCTATATGAGACAGTCAATGTGAAAGATATTTCTGTCATCATATTTCCAGAAAGGGTGCTTTCTTTCTAGCCTGAGAACCTACCTGTACTAGAACTTCCAGGTGCAACTGTGGTACCTAAGACCACACCTGTGGTGCCTGAAATGATAAGGACATGGGATTATCATGGAATATATTCCATATCAAGGCAATCTAAATATAAAATCAATGTATAACAATAAATGTATATTTCTAGGGCCTTATCATTCAGTGTTATATTTTACAGGGACAGCTCACAGAGGCAACATTCATAAAAAATATTTTGTCCAGATGGCAGCCCTATGAGCATGCCCTATCATTGGTCTTTCTGCTCCCAGACTGAATCATGCATTTTTTCTCATATATCGATTATTTCACATATTCAACATATATTTATTGAGCCCTGTTGAGTATTAGAGATTTATCAGTAAATAAAATAAACGAAGATTTTTTTTTTTTTATTCAAGAAGCCTATCTTCCATATACACACTACTGAATAGAATGGATGGTTTCTGGGGACCTGCTGTATAGCACAGAGATATTCTGTGATAACCTCTATGGGAAAAGAATCTGAAAGAGGATGGATATGTGTATATGTATAACTGAATCACTTTGTTGTACAGGAGAAATTATCACAACAGTGTGAAGAAAATATAATTCAATAAAACTTTTAAAAAAAGAAGCCTGCTTAGCAAGTATTACACAAAATCTTCAACTGAGAACAGAGGACTATTTCCACATCTACCTGTTCTACTTTCAGTGACTTGACTATCTGATGCTCCAGAGGTCATTCCTAATTGTTGACAGTAGGAAAGATTCTATGTATATTGTCTTTAATCATCATACACAGAGGCACTAACCATTAAGCAATTCAGAATTAAAGTTCAAGATGAAAAGTTAAACGGGAAACAAAATTTTCTATGTTCATGTTTGTCATTCTTACTAAAGAGAGAGCCCTTCTGGAACAGTGCTGACGCATGCTGATTCAGCAGTAACACCTATACCATCCAGTGGATTAATTTTCCAGGGAATTAATATCCCTACCACCGTCTTCAGAAATCCACACCACAAGGCCAGACATGGGGAAAAGTTGGTCCATAAGCCAGCTAAGGGGTGTGAATCCACAGTATGTTTGGTTTTGCATGGCTGGAAGGCCTTCCCCTTCCTGTACAATCTTTTCTGATCCAGAGTCAAACTCATGATGATTCTCAACAGCGATGCTAACATCTGGGAATCCTAGCTCTCACTGATTTCATCACAGTGATTCCAAGGCTTTCTAAAGAAGTTTTAACCTCTGAAAAAAGGAAATGAGGAAAGGGGAAAGTCTGACTGGGATTCATATTTCTCCTGAGGTTAGACAAAGAATGACTGTCCTTGTAATATATCCCATTACCAGTGCTAGAACTCCCAGATGCAATAGCTGGGCTATTGGTACCTGAAATCACAAGGGAAAATAGGTTGCATGTTACTTCCACTATATTCAAAGAAGGGCTGAGAAGAAAATCATTGTTTCTTTTAAGTCATTGAAGGCCTATTCTTCAGTTCCTCACATATGTTTAGTAAGTACATTTCTTTCCAAAAAAAAGATAAAATTGTATTTTCACATTAGAAGTTTCCTTATTGTGAATGTTGGTAAATGTCAAGGAGATATTTACATTTTCTCACACTTACCTATTTGACTGCCAGAGACCTGGCTCCCTGGTACAGTGGTGTGGGCTCCTGAAGAGAAGACGAGAGAGAGATTGAAAGAGAGAGAGAAAGACTGAAAGCGAGAGATAGAGAATATTCTGCTGCATATGAACTCAAGAATTTGAGTAAATATTAACACTCTGGAATTTGGTGACCCAGACAAAAATTTCCATAGGGCAGAAATCACTCTGCACTCTGTATTTATTGCAGCCAGAAGGAATTCACAAAAAAGAAAATTTTTCTGAATTCCAACTAATATGCTGGTGATATTTGTAATACCAATGGAGAAATCCCATCCCATCTTTTAGACTTGAAGCAGTGAAGCTCAATTCTAGATTTAATAGATTTTCAAAAAGATTGTCTATCTAATAGTGAACCTATTTTGACTCATTTACAGTGTCCCAAAACTACACACAAACTTTCTCAGGGAAAGCCTTGAGAGTTCTAAACCTAAATACCCGAAACCACAGGCTCTATGTTCTCACCTGTTTGAACTCCAGTTTTAGTCTCTTCTGTGGAAGCTGTGGCCTCTGAGGGAAGAAATAGAAGGATGATGAAGTCTGGTAATTTGGAATAGTGGGAATAGATATTGTGATATCATTTTATTATCAGAGCTCTAAAAGAGGGATCATGACAAATCAGATTAAATACAGGGAATTTCTTTCTTCTTCTCTCTTTTTTTTTTTTTTTTGGTCTTTTTTAGGGCCACACCTGCAGCATATGGAAGGTCTCAGGCTAGAGGTCGAATCAGAACCGTAGCCACTGGCCAACACCACAGCCACAGCAAGGCCAGATCCTAGCCGCTTCTGTGACCTACACCACAGCTCATGGCAATGCCAGATCCTTAACCTACTGAGTGAGGCCAGGGATTGAATCAGTGTGCTCATGGATGCTAGTCAAATTCATTTCTGCTGAGCCATGACAGGAACTCCAGGAATTTCCTTCTTGATAACCTACCTGTGGTGGCACTTCCAGATGCAATGGTGGTTCCAGACAATTCTCCAGTGGCACCTAAAATGCAAAAAGTAAGTACAGCAATAGATCATTTCCTCTTTAGTTCATCTTGGCATCACTGATGTGACCTTAAGGCATGGGTATCCCTTTCTGAAAGCTGTCTACAAGGAAAATGGAAAATAAAGAGTTTTACAGCATTTCATTTCTCAGGTCAGTCTTGAATGAATATGTTGTTCCTGTGGTTCCCTTTCACTAGGTAATAAAAAAAAAAAGCAGGTCTTAAAATCACCCTTACCTGTTTCACTTCCAGGAACATATTTACCTGGTGTGCTAGAGATACATAAATGAGGGAACAAAATGTGGTTTAATCTTTATAAGCAGCAATCTTTGATAGAATTTGGAACACTTTGTTAATGAGTTGCCCTCATGAAGCTTTCTGACGAAGGGAGATAAAAAATAAATAATAGGCATCATGTATAATGTTATGAGAGAGATGACAGAGTGGCAGGCTATGAGGGGAAGGTAAGCTGGATAAAGAGGGCTGGATGTACTGGGGGGTTGGACTATATAACATATTAAATCTAAGAAAATTCTGAATCATTGCAGACCACTCTGGAGGATATCACACCTCCCAACAGGCCAGCCTACAGGGAGTCATAATTCCTGCTAAACCTCAAAATATGAGCAACTCATTCTCACCAGGTCTGGATCCAGTTCCAGGTAAGCCACTGCCTCCTATAAAAGTTGTGGCCTCTGAGGGAATAAGATGATGAACAATGAGGTCGGAGGATTTGGGCTATTACAAAAATAATTATGCTAATACTTTATCAGAGCAGGTTTATTATGAGGTTAAATACAAAGATGCCCTTTTTGTTAACCAACCTGTGTGGGAACTTCCAGATATGGTTATCATAGAGAATTCGCCCAAAGTACCTAAAATGAGAAAAATAAAGGGATCAACACAGCATTAGCTTCCTATACTAAAGTAACTATGTAGCCTTAAGCCACTGGAAGACCTTTCCTGAAGATTTTTGATTGAAGGTAATGAAACATCAATTACTTCCCACAATTTCCTTTTCTGACTCATTAACTGATCATTATTGCTACCGGAGTTTCCTTTCTATAGATCCCACTGAAAGTGAAAGGAGACTTTATGTCACCCTTACCTGTTTCGCTTCCAGACCCTGGGCTCCCTGGTGTGGTGACAGAACTGCCTGAAAGACGAAAATGGCAAATGATGGGTTCATCTTTCTAAACTTTACTCATCAATTACTTGAGCTATTTTGATTATTCAGATACTTAAAATAGACCTCTTTGACTCTAATGTCCTAACAGCTAATTTATTTAGTCCATCCTAGCTGGCTTGGAACTCTGTGAACTATGGCTGGCTCCAGGCAAAACTACGGTGGTACCTATTAAAGCAAATAGAGTAAATATTCAAAGAAATTATACATTTCATCATTCTACTAATATTTATTAATCATCTCTTCTGTGTAATATTGTTATAGGCTCTTGAATGTATCACTGAGCAGAATATTCAAAGATCCCTCTCCTGAGGCAGCTTACATTCTAGTAGCTGGAGACCAGCAGTGAACAATAAATATAGGTTGATATTATCGATATTAGTAAGTGCTATGGGAATATGGCAAACCATATAAAAGGACTGGGGACTTGGGAGGCAGGGGCTGGCCAGCAGGTTGCCCTTGTCCCTGCCAACCATCAACTAACTCTGCAAGCCTGGACCTTTAGAAATCCACACGGAATCATCTGAGGCCAAAGAATTCCTAGGCAGACCCAGGTTTGTGCCTCTGGAATACTGTGTTCTCAGAGGAAATTCAGGCCCCTTTCGTGAGCCCATTTTCACAGCCATATGTTCACTGTATTCACAGAGAAATTTGATTATAAAATAAAACCCAAAGCCTCAGGCTGAAAAAAATTTCACCTCCTGGAAGTTCTGTGTGGGTGGTGCCACCTCCTCCCATGGAAGCTGTGGCCTCTGACAGAGAAAAGAAAGAAAGAAGTCAAGACTAGGGTGTGGTAAAGCACACATCGTGCTTTTGTCAGAATATAGCACCTAAGGTCAATGCCCAGATCTTGTCCATATTTTTTAGACTTATGTGTGTTGTAACTTCCAGGTTCCAGTGTTTCCCCAGACACTATACCAGTAGTACCTAAAACAAGACAGAGTCACTGGTCACTAGCTCAATTGCTTTTCCCCCACATGATTTAAATATGAATCTAAAGTCTCTGTGCAGCAGTAGACTATAACCTTGAGATTTCAGTACCAATAAGTAATCAATATACACCCCTTATAGCATGTCATTCTACAATGATTTTCCTGAGAAAGTTTTCAACTATCAGGTCCCTTTCTTGGGAGAGGAGATAGGAAGTTTCTGTCCACCTTACTGATTTATCTGTCCTTAGTTTGACTTCATGATATTATAGTGAAGGTTCTTCTAGGCTCAGGAAATGAGGAAGCAATGTAAGGACTGTCCTCCGGTCCAGAATTTGCTCAACATAGCATATATAAATAGTGTAGATATTTTCACAAGACTGTTTTTTAGAAGCTATTATAGAATTCAGGTATTAGCTTAGCACTACTCACCAGTGGCTATTCCAGCTCTGGTGGTTTCATTTCCTCCTAGGAATGTTGTAGCCTCTGAGGGAGAGAAGGAGGAAAGAATTAATTGGAGAATATTTAAGGATTATGGAAAAGTTATGATGGGACGCCTGAAAAGGATAATGACCCAGGACAGTGATTGTAGTCACTGTGGTGCTATTTCTTTCCTAAAAACGTGACTCTAAAAAGAACTTAAGTATATCCTCATTATATCCAAATTCATTGCTCACGAGCTCTTCTCTGATGATGAGCCCTATGCTTTCTTCTCATTAGCCATTTTATTACCAAAGCAATCAGAGTGACAATATTCTCAATCAGAGAGACAATGTTCTCAATCAGAAATATGCTTACTGGCTTTCTACGTCAAGGAAACAGGGTGGGTTTCTCCCATGCTCACCCATATTATCCCCAGGGATTTGGCTTTCTGATGCTACAGTGGTACTCAATTTGGATTGGAAACAAGAAGATATGAGTGTGCTGAGATCTTGAGACATTGGGAAAATACTGTGCACACCATTGCTTCCCTGTGAAAAGCACACATCTATCTGTCTACATGGGGAAGACATGTTTCCAGGTTTGTGTAGCTCTTCTCTGTTTCTCAGGGATACAAAGTTTTCTCACTCTTCCATCTTTAAAGCTTATGACGTTTGTAACTCCACAGGAGACATTATTCATAATGATTAGTACAATCATCCCATCTTCAGGGGTTAGAGCTATGATTCTGGACTCTGCGATTAGCAGCTTTTCAGAAAAAAAAATTCAAAACTGAAAAAGAATTTGTTGGCCCGAAATGCAGTATTAGTGAAGTAAATATGAACCTCTCCCCAGAAATTCTCTCTAGGCTCTCCTGTGAGTGTTATAGTTAGTGATAATAACAAGACAGGAGCTGCTGCTTCTCACCTGTTTTGAATCTAACTCCAGCAGTGCTAGCGCCTTCTATGGAAGTTGTAGCCTCTGAGAGAGGAAGTAGGAAAACAGTAAATTCTAGGTATGTGGGATGCTGGAAAGAGCTATTTAACATTATTTTATCACAACAACCCTATAAAAAGACTCATGTCCTGAAAAAAAAAGCACCCATAGGTGTATACTTTTCTTATTATCTCAACTCTACTTGTGTTGGAAATGTCTCTCTTAACGGAGTTCTCAGCTCTCTGGTAGTCAGCATTGGGTGACAACTGAGTAATGGATGTTGACTGGTCCCCATTCAACTAAGGTAGAATCTAGCAGATCAGATGGGCAAGTATCAGAATCAAACACCTCAAGAGATAAGGACCAGAAGATTTAGGGAGAATATCTCAGTCCTGCAGATATTGAATTTTCAGTGTTCAAATAGAAAAGATACAAACATTATTTCAGGGCACACTGTGAAGAAGCATATTTTTGTCATTTTAATTTCAACTTACCTACAATGAGTTCTGGTGGAATTCTATTGTCTGAGCCCAATAAAGGAAAGGTTGAATTCATATTTCAATTAAATAACATAATTGAATTTTTTTATTACTCACTTCAGTGCTTCAACTGCCATGATGTATAAAAACTTTTTATTGAAAAACAAAAATATGTTATTTCCATAGAGGCTTATCTTAGAAATTCAAATCACGGTGAAAAGGCTCTTGGGAGAGAAGTATTAAAGGGCAATTCTAAGAAATCATTTATGAGGAGTTCCCATCATGGTGCAGTGGTTAACAAATTCGATTCCTGGCCTTGCTCAGTGGGTTAACAATCGAGCTTTGCCATGAGCTGTGGTGCAGGTCGCAGATGTGGCTCGGATCCTGTGTTGCTGTGGCTGCAGCATAGGCTGCAGCTCCGATTCGACCCCTAGCCTGGGAACTTCCACATGCCGCCACAGGTGCAGCCCTAAAACAACAAAAGTCAAAAAAAAAATCATTTATGAGTTATAAATTATCATACTAAAAAAAATCATCACCCTTATTCCAAATAAAATATTTACACATATGTAGTTCTTCTTTGGTTCCATTTAAACACTAAAGTCTTAAACTTGGAAAACACACACAAAAAATAAATAAATAAAATACATATTTTAAAAGGATAAAAAAATAAAATAGCCATGGAATCAATTTATAATTATGGTGTTCAATATAGAATATGAAGCATAGCAGCTTGTTTAGAATTACATAACCATAGACTGAATAGAAAATAATTAGGAATCTAGTCCGAATCAAATTATCAAATTAATTATTTTCTAGTGAGTAGTTTGTAAAATAATTTTACATAAGGGCAATTTGCAATGCAGTTAGAAGAGATAGGATAAATCTTTACCAGAAAAAAAAAGAATAAGCAAATTATTCCTTAAAAAATGGACAATTTAGTCACTAAAGCTTAATTTTTTAGATAACCTGAAAACTGAGAAATAATGGTTTCCTCAATATACTCATTATATTACTAGTCTAGGAACCTTGTATTGTATTATAGCCTTGAATAAATAATATAGTCCATTTATTATCAGGAAAAATTGCCTTATGAGTAGTTGTGAATTTTATGTCATAATTGTAAAGATAAAGTGATAAAATTTTGATTTATAAAAATATAGTATTATAGTTTTGATAAATAAAATCCCCCAAATCTTGTGGTTTCAGAATGGCAAATACCAGTCTGTCAATATATTAAAAATGGTATACCTCTTTTTTTCTTTTTTTTTTGAGGGCCTCACCTCCAGATAATGGTGTATTTGTCTTTGATCCTTCAGCTGATGGCTTAGTTGTCTCTAATAACGCAGTTGACGATTCAGCTGTCCCTGAATCTACAACAGATGTTCGTGTTGTCTGTGTCACTCCAGATGATGGTGTAGTTGTCCCTGAACCTATGTTGGATGTTCCAGTTGACCGCAATCCTCCAGATGCTGACACCATGGTTTCTGATGATCCAGATGATATATCAGTAGTTTCAGAACCAAAAACAGTTGTTCCAGGTGACCCTAAACCTCCTGTTTTTAGTGTAGTTGTTGCTAACCCTTCAACTGCTGATCCAGTTTTTGCTGAACCTGTAACAGATGATGTAGTGGTCCCTAATTTCCCTGAAACTACAACAGAGGTTCCAGTTGTCCATGCCATACCAGATGATACTGAAGTAGTCTCTGAATCTACAGGGGATTTTCCAGATGTCTCTGACACTCCACGTGATGGTTCAGAGGTCACTAATGTATCATGTGAGGATGCAGTTGTCCCTGAACCTACAGAAGAGAAACTAGTTGTTCCAGGCAGTTGGGTTGATGATAAAGTGGTCCCCAGTACTCCAGGTGATGACCCTGTAGATCCTGAACTCACAGCAGACTTTACTGTTGACTGTGTCACTCCAGATAATGTTGCACTTGTTTCTAAAATGACAGACGTTCCAGTTGACTTTGATTCTCCAGTTGATGGTGCAGTTTCCCCAGATCCTACAACAGAGATTCTAGTGGAACTTGTCACTTCACCAGATGATACAGTTGGCCCTGACCCAATAACAGTGGTTGTTCTTTCTCCAGATAATGGAGCGGTAGTCTCTGAACTTACAATGGATGATCCACTTGTTTCTAAACCTCCAGATCTAGTGGGCCCTGTAGCACCAGCTGACAATACAGTGGTAGATGATACTAAATCTTCTGGGACAGTTGCCCCTGCTGCTCCCATTGATGGAACAGTTGTACGTGATCCTGTAAGAGAGATTCTAGTGGTTCTTAGCTCATCTCTTGATACAGTCATTGCTACATCTTTAGCTGATGTTCCAATTCTCCCTGATGCCTCAGTTGATGATCCTGTTATCCCTGATTCAAAAACAGGGACTCTACTTCCAGTCACTCTAATTAATGATCCAGTTGTTTTTACAACTTCACGTGATGTTTCAGCTATATGTGTTGCTCCAGATGAAAATGGAGTTATCCCTGCACCTGTAACAGAGATCCTAGTTGCTCCAGTCTGTCCAAAGGATGATCCAGTTGCCCCTGATGATCCAGACAAAGATCCCGTTGTCCCTGTTGTTTCATTTAATAGTACAGTTATGCCAGAGTGTACAGCAGAGATTATACTTGTTTCACTCAATCCAACTGAAGATCTAGTTGTTACAACTACTTGTGGTGCTCCAGATGAGTATGAAGTTGTTCCTGAACCTACAGCAGAGGTCCTAGTGGTTC